>JAHWXV010803222.1:0-11792 GCA_024586415.1 Phrixothrix hirtus
CCCGTATTTAAGAATATCGCGTAAAATGCGTAGAATTAATATGAATTCTTTTTAAATCGCGTTTCGCGTTATTCTTTAGGGTCGTGTAAACGTTACATAAGGTCGGATGACCGATCTGGCCAGGAGATGTCGCCGAAACGAGAGGTAACATTTAACGAACTACAGCCATACTGCTTCGCGCAGTGTGGGCTGTTGCTCCATTCTGCTGCAAATACGAGTTTGTAGAGTCAATGAGAATCAACAAAGCCTTCCATATGATTACATAACGTTCTAAAGTAACAACACTGTTTGTTCATTTTCAAAGAAATATGGGTCTACAATTCCGAAAGCACCAACTCCACACCAAACCGTTACTTTAGGAGTGCAGTTCTTTATTGTTCACTGGTGACCAGTATCTCATGTTCTGTTTATTTACGAAGCCATACAGATGAAAATATGCTTCGTCGGTCATTTACAAATTATTCAGAAAATCCGTTGTACGGTAACAAACCGCTCTTGGTGGTGCAGCAAGCAAGTCTTGCTTTTTTGCCTCTCTCTCTAATTTGTTACACAACTTGCAGTTTGTAAGGGTGAAATTTTATCTGTTTAAGCATTCGAAATAAAGTTCTTCCACTTACGCCTAAAATGCGAGATTACTGGGGCGTCGACTTGCGACGACTGCGTTGAAAGGCTTCCTTCACTCTTTGCAGGTATTTTGGCGTCCATGCTATTCTTTTCTACCAGTTTCTTCAAATTTCTTCACTGAAGCCAATTTGGTATTCCGACACTGTACGTACCCATGTCGACCAATATTAAGTTATGGTCTATACGCAGGCTCCACTTTAGTTACAGAATTTTGTTTTGTAATAACTAGGAGCACATGTAACACATTGTTACACGTTGGCTCCATTGCGACCGACCATATAAAATGGCATCCTCTCCTCTACCATCCCCCTTCACGCCAACCACGACGAGCTATCGCGCCGGCGCACTATTCGAGTTTTAAATACGTCACTTGGCTGCGTACTGCACTGTATAATAGATATTATGTACCAAGGGACTAAAGTGATTCTTTTAATCCCGAGAGAGAAAATTTATTTCTCGAGCGATAGCATTGCGAGGAATTAAAATGGACTTTCGTACTGAGATATACACATTATGCTTTGCATTTTCAAAAAATATGAAGTCAAAAGGGCCGAAAAACGTAAAATTTCTGTTTCAATTTTATTTAGGAAGCGCTATAGTAACACTTTTAATAATATGTAACTTTAGTTGGTTAATTTTTGTTGTTACTATAGACTTACTTTGTGTATGCGGGATTAAATTTACTTGATCTTCCTTGGGACTAAAATAAAATTTTAATCCCTTGAGAATAAAAGTGTCGTTTTAGTCATGGAAGCAAACGACTAAATGTGACGTCTTAGTGCCGGAAGTGCAAAACATGAATTAGGTATTTTCGACACAAGTCCAAATCAACTCGCAATAAGCTAAAAAGAAGCTATCCTAATATTTATACATAACTTACAATACACTAAAATTACTACTAGTAAATAATTTTTTTTGCACTTCCAGGTCTAAAATTCCACATTTAGTTACTACTTTTCATGACTAAAGCGACACTTGTAATATCAAGCGATGAAAGATTTAATTTAGTCTCATGGGAATTAAAGTAGATTTAATTTCGTATAAACAAAATAAAACCCTAGTAATAACAAAAGTTGCATGTTCCTGAAAGCGTTATCATAGCGCTTCACAAATTAAATTCAAATAGTTTTTGCCATAAAGCATACATTAATAAACCGAATGAACTTTGAATGTCAAAGTCACGAAATTTTAGATTTGCCGGCGCTTTTGATTTCAAATTTTTCGAAAGTGCAAAAGGTAACGCATATAGCGAAGGACTAAGGTGCTTCTTTTAATCGCGAGAGAGAAATAATCTCTCGGATTAAAAAGATATTAATATACTGTCAGTAGACTGTATCGATGTTAAATAATGATTCAAATTAAAATACGGGAAAATAAGTTCACTAAAAATCCATTACGTGAAATTAGGTTCAAGTATAGCTTAAAATTTGATTATCAGGATATTGAAGAACTTCCTACTTGTTAACAATGTATTAGGTTCGGCACAATCATGTAGAAGCTCACTCCAACATTTCATAGTTCTTGCTTCTTCCATTTTATAGTACAACATGATTTTACGAAAGTTTGACAACTTTGTGCGATCTTCTTTCTCAAACCTTCAAAAGTGGCACAAATTTTATTCATGCGTGTGGTACTTGGTTTACATTTGTTTTGTTCTCAATCTTCAATCACTTTTCTTCGACAGCTTAAAATTTGTCGCACCACACACGGACTTCCATTCGACTCAAGACATGTATGCCATAAACAGTAATTAATCATTGATGAATTTCATTCTAGCGCGTTCTTTCTGCTAACAAAAGTCTGATGGCTGTACACACGTTTTAACCTTTGCAACTATATTCTGGTGGGTGAAACCTAGATAAATTACTTGATATCAACAAATCTCATACCAAGTCTATTATTAATTTAAATAAATCGACAAACTCACGTGAAGTGTAGATTTCGCACGATGATTACATACAACTAACGTCTATCTAGAATATCGGGCCACACTAGAATATATAAGTGATAATTTACAAAACCAAATGCTTTAAAATTATTCAGAATTAATATCTGGTTTAAATGTAGTGTTTGTAATAGATTTTCTAACGTATTTCACATATAAAAGATGTAACCTTGCAACTTGTAGTTTAATAATTACCTTACGGATGTAAAATATTTGTATAGTGCGACCTTGACAATCCGAACCTTCAGTAAATCGGATTCTTCGATAATCCGGCCAAGCATTACAATTACATTAATGTACTTTATAATGCGGATTTGATAGAACTCGGTAATCCGGACCTGAGTTTTTAGACGTCCACTTTATTCAAATTAAAGGAAAACTAAAATAGATCATGAGGAATTCTCCTAACTTCCTAAATGCGGCGGGATATGATATTTCGCGGTTCACATAAGCAGTGTGTGCCTTTGTTTTGACTGCAACATATCGTGTATGAGGACTAGGTAATTGCTTAGGTGTTTTTAGTTACATAGTACATACATATTATCTTGTGCTACACTAGTATATACGTAATAAGTATTTTTACATAAAAATGCTTTCTAAAAGAAAACATACTACGTTGTTAATAAAACAAAAGCTAATATAATAGAAAAACTAGTTCGTGGTGAAAGTGAAAAAGTGTTGGCAAATAAATTCGGGGTAGGAACATCAACAATTTCAGATATAAAAAGGACAAAGACAAAATCAAAAGGTATGATAGATTTTAGACTATTTTGGACCTTTACTATGTCGCTGAATTTCTTTTAGATTTATTGGTACAAGTCATTCCGATCCAGGCCTCAGAAAAACATTACGAAGGCCAAATATCCAAAAACTGAAACTCATTTGTATCCATGATTTTGTATACAATGACCAAGACACGTCCCAATTTTGTATAAAATTTTATCTACCTAAGCACAACGGTTTTATTCTGAAACCTGCGGAAATGATAATTTTAGAGCCAGAAGGAGCTGTATTTGCAATCTTAGAAAAAGTAATGGCCTGCATTCTTTAAAAATCTGTGGCGAAAAACTATCCAATGATCTAAGTGCTAGCCTAGATTTTATTAATAACGAAGAGAACGTTGTTAAAAACTATGATCTTGAAGGATGCTGTATGCCTACTATAGAACGCACATTTATTATCACTGTACGGTACGAATGCTATAACGATGTTATCTATCTAGCTACGAGGGGTTCTTCTTAAACTTAGAGATGTGGCAACACTGCAGTTCGCAAGGTAATTGACGTAAAAGATTCGTTATGTATGATATCTCTGCTGCCAAATAATGTGATAGAAAATGTGTATATGAAAGCCGTTGTATTGTAGAATAATTTTAAATTAAATAAAACCCGTAAAACATGGATTAAAATCGTGAACATTTTTTCGAGCAACGATTTTGTGTTATTGCCGATTGAAACGGAGTATATTGCTGATCCAAAAATTGTTTTTGGTGATAAGGTACCATCAAGAGCAATTATTTTTGGATAGTATAAAGAGTTCAAATTCAGTCGTAGTAACCTTAGTGATGAAGTTCGTTAAGATCGACCAACGATATCAAAAACAATAGAAGACATTGATATCGTACGAGAAATCATCATGTAACTTATGGAAAGCTTTAGTTATCCTTAGACATCAACATTAAACAAATGAATCAAATTTTACATAAGCACTTGGTTGTAAAAAACTAATGTTCACAATGTATTCTCCATAATTGTACTGATGCTCAAAAACGGCTCGTGCCAAATGGTGCCGAGAAACACTCAAACGGTTATCTCAGGTATATCAAATTTGGTGTAAGGTATTATCAGTGGTGATGAAATTCGATATATGCAAAGCCAGCTCAAGTTTTTCGTGTTCACGGGGTTTTCAACCAAATTATCGCTTGTTTTCTATCAAAAAGTGGTTATGTGGCTACTGTGCTTTTAGAAGATCGTAAAACTGTAAATTGTGAGTGGTATTCAACTATCTGTTTGTCACATATATGGTCTGAAATGCGAAAAAGAATAAAGGACGACGAATCATTCTACATCACGACAATGCAAACTGTCAACTATTTAGCCAGTCAGAAAGTAGAACTAATATCTTATCCGCATCATAGTCCAGACTTAAGTGCTAATGACTTTTTTGCGTTTCCAAAACTCAAACATCGTGTGCGTAGTCAACGATTCTCGATGCCAAACGACGTAGTTAGAGCGTTCAAGAATAGAATTTTGGGTGTGCCGACTTCTGAGTGGAAATAATGTTATGATAATTGGTTTAGTTACATGAAGAGATGTATCTAGTATAAACGGGGGATATTTTGAACAGTAATAAAGCAATTCTTTTAATTCTAAATGTGTGCATTTCTTTCTATCCCGAAATTAAACCAGCGGCCCTGGCATAGAAATAATAATTAGTATGCTCGAACACAATTTTTCAACTAGTTGTTTATATTTTCCTTACATAGAAAATTTGATCCAAGTACGATAACATTTCGTAGAAATGAATATATTAAAGTTAGAGTATCGGTTTGTATTAAAATTGCTGTCAAAGAAGAATATTAGCTAAAAGTAGTTCGGGGGAAATTGTTGTTGTACAGCAACACGATTTACTATCATAATAGGTAATAAAGTTGTGCTTCAAACGGTGAGAACGTAAACCCCTCTAAGACGATCTCAGCAGTAAAGAACCAAAAGCGCCAACAAAGGATAAAGTCGTTTAAAAGTTGAAGCTGTATCTTAGAGGATTATCGTTTGAAGGTCCATTAGTACTACTGAGAATATGTTGACAATATCACGACAACTGTTTGTATAATAATTTTAACACGAATGGAGTGGCATCCAAATGAGTTCCAAACTTGTTGGCAACCTACATTTCACAAAACTGTTTGAAAACTTTGAACAAGGATTCTGGCTCTTTGACTCAAATTGTGACAGGCAATGAAACTTGAGTTCACCATTAGAAATTGAAATCGCGGCCCATATAGAGAGTTCATAAATGTTCTTCACGCCAAAGTAGGGACCGCCGCTACCACAAGCAAGAAAACTGATAGTAAACATTATTTGGTACATGAAGAGTATCCTGCTCATTGAATATATGCCAAAAGAGATCAAAATAAATTTCAAACACCCCATAGCCCAGATCTATGTGCGCTCGGCTTCTGTTTCTTCATATGAAAATATGAAAACAATGAAACAATTCTACACCAATAACAGCAAATCACTGGTGAACAAATGACGTAAGTGTGTTGATATATGGAGAAACCACTGAAAACTAAAGCTATCTCAAAGTCAAGTGCGTTTTGTTCCATGACTAGGCTGATTTTATTTTTAGCAGCCCTAGGCCAAAGTCGTAAAAATCATGAGAGACCTGAACATTACAAACGAAGAGGTATAATAATAATTGGCTGTTAATCTTTGAAGTATCCGTTAAGTGTTATTTGTTGTGAATATTTTATTCTTGTTAGAACAGTTGTCTGCTCGATAAAATTGGTAAAATTTGTAATTACTCTTTGTATTTATAAAGCTCTTTCAAGGTGACAATTAAAAGCGAATTGTTATCAAGATTTACCTTCATGGTACAATAATGTAAATTATAATCAACCTTATCATACATTCCTTATGGCGCTAAATGTATAATATTTTAGAAGATATAGCTCAAATTTTATGAAAAAGCTTTTATTAACTGTTTAAAATGCTTATATTGCAATAAACAAATTTTCTAGAGTTAATAAAGTTAATTCAACTTTATTCATCTTTAACTGCTCCACCCTAATTCAGATGGTTTCTGTAGTTGTGACCGCTGTAGTTGTTAATTCTTTGAATTAGCAGTTTACATAGACATGTCTTAATTGCGAAGCCTGAATCATCGTTTTATTTGCTTTTACTTAACATAGGAATTGAAAACCATTCTTCTGGAACAGCAGATATCATACCGACTACTTAATTATCACTAAATCTGCGATAGTAACAAACATGATCGGCTGGAGTTGTTTCAAATGAAATGGTTCTTTTATTTTCACTTTTGGTTGTTTGTTAATCACAACTAATACATGCACATTTAATTAATATAGTAGCTATCTACGAAAATATACTTTTGTTATGTCAAGCGGGCCAAATAACGCCAAGTTGATAAAAGGTATAATACCGAGATGTCAAAACTCATTAAGTGTAGTTTTGACAACGTATTCTTGCCGAACTACTATTCAGTTAAAGATACTATCTATATATTCAAAAAGTGGTGGCGAAAAGGGAATAGGATAAGCGAAGGTAGATTTACAATTTAATCTATCAATCTATTTATAATTTTTTACAGTATATCTGGCAACAGTAACACACTGAGTTTTGTTACTAATTTCGATTCTTGGATATACTAATTATTGAACATTTTTGTAATTTATTTACGGGACATTAATTATTTTGCCACGTTAGAAATACGAAAAAAGGATCAAGCCTATCGCATGCGGCCTTACAGGCATCAGACCCTTGCGCTCGCGAATGTTGGTTTGACGCATATTTCAGTGCTTCTTTGATATTGACCCATGGTTTAGGACAGTAATAAATATAAGATAAGGTAGTGTACTGGCGTCCTTTGATCCAGAAAATTCTCTCTGAGTTCTTATTGTATTAAATTGGGCAACTTTTTAACTTTTCCCAATGAATGCAGATTTCGATAAATGGTTGGCAATGAATACTTAACTGCTCTAAAATTTTTTAGAAAATCAAATGAGATTTCCCTTTCAATATACTTTCAAATGGCAACAAGTCTTACAAGCTCGTATCAGTAGAACGAAATCTTTCAAATCAAATCTAGTGGATCGTTTTCCTACATAGTTTCATTTAAATTCGAATTACAATGTAATGGCTTGCCTCGACCACACTATTTTTAAATTTATACTTGTATAAGCACATTATTCTATTTCAGATATTTCATGTCGCTAGAAAAGTGATCGCACACGTGAAACTTGCGATACATATAACGTTATGTGTGTACTCTTCGGATTGCATCTTCTAAGTTATCATAAAGGAAATGCATGAGGAAATGATAACTACATTAGATGATGATGTTTCTTCGTATTTAAATCAAGCGAAGAAGTAAAAATATCAGCAAATGAGCATTTGAGCGTCAAGTCAGAGGCTATTTCAAAAGAATACGAAGAACTTGTAGTATGGCTGAACCAATTTAGATAAAATTATAACAAAACGTTTATTTTCATTCGTAAGACTTATTTTTAACTTAATAGACATTCATATTTTGTTCTTTCATAAAATGATGTTTATTTGTTGCTCCAATGCAATGGCATGACTGCAACATATCATAGTTAATTTACTTTAGTTAATGTTAAAATGCATTTTATCTAATATAAATCGCAGTAACTAATTTATAACTTTTATATTTAATAACTGCAGAAACTGTAGATTGCTTGCCAATGTAAACTACATCATATTATACATTTATGTAATTAAAATGCGGGTGGTGTAATAATAAAATTTTTAAAAATATAAAGTGAGTGCTGAGATTATTATGCTTTATATGTACGTATATTATCTAGCGAAGCAAGAAACAATATGTTAGTATGCTTAATTCCAGAATTTTAATGTATACTAGGAAGTTATCTTTGCTTAATAATGGTTGGTACAATAATATAGCTCATTTTAATATTCATTTATATGCAAATAATCTGCTACGGTAAATTTTGTGGCTGTGGCATTTTATGTCAAGACTGAAGTTATGTTACAACTAACAAATGCTGAATCTTCTATTTTAACGCGAAACAGCATTTTCGGGTAATTTTCTATAAAGTTTGTAAAGATAATATTCTGCAACATATGATACCGTAGTGAAACATTTCTTGTACATCTATAAATTCTACACTTCTACAATATAACAGAATCGGGTTTTACTAAGGCAACACTAATTTTACCACACATATTATGTGCGACTTCAAATATGTTATCATAAAATAATCTAGATTAATGCAAGATAAGTAATTTTTTTCATTAGAAGCGTACAAATACACCACTAGTGACCTATTTCTGAGTTATAAAGTTAGTCGTTATTAACCTAAGCTAATAGTGAGTCATTATTGATATAGGTCAAGAATGGAAGCTGACTCTAAGCTGCCATCTCCAAGAAACACTAAACTCACATTACATTTCATAGGTATATTTTAATTTTCATAGTTAAGACTAAATAATTTAAAGCTTTAATAATTTAGTACTAATTATATATTTAATTTGTGTTTCCCATTTGACATTACTAAACCTTACATAAAATAAGGAGATTGCTACTCTAACAACTATTTCAAAAGTAGTTCAAATAAAAATAAGGGCAATTGTTGTATCATATCGTGTATAACATACACACACACGCGCGCGCGCGCGCGCACGCACGCTCGCGCCCATGCACGCACGCTCACGCACACGCACACACACACGCACGCGCACAAGTACAAGTACACGCGCGCGTGCACTTACATACAAACGAGCATGCACGCATACAAACTCCTTTTTAGTTTTTACATATGTATTCATCTAATATGTTCAGTTTTCTGTTTCAATTGTACATGTCATAATTTATTTCAACTGCTCCCCTTATTTTAATGAGTAATTCTAGGAATTTTGTTATAAAACCTTCTAGCGACTCTTTAAGTATTTTGTTATCACTTGTGTTTATTAAGCTATCCCTTTTTATCTTTTTCTAGCTATTTTATTCTTATGAGTTGTCTCTTTTAGTTTCGCTTCACACCTTTCATTTTGGTTTTTTATCTCTTTGATTATATTGAAAGTTTCTTTTTGCTCTTTTCTTATTTTTTTACTTTGCTCATCATTTTGTCATTTTTGCCCATTATTTATTTCACCATATTAAGCATTGATTCTTCGTTGGCATTTCTCTCTTTATAAGCTTACCTTCCTTCAAATATATTATCGTATCCGTGGTTTCTTTTCTCCTAGTTACATCACTGTTATTTCCATATCCTTCTTATGTATCGCTACTTGTTTTTTGCCACTTTTTTAATCATTTTATTTTTTGCACTTCATTTATAACCGCACTTGCTGTTACACTTTTCCGGTTCTAATTTGCGTTCACTTTAAATTTTACAAGTAGTAAAGACTGTGGTTATCTAAAAATCCACAAATTATTCTAAATATAAACAACTTTTAGTCCTACGTATTAATGTGGTAAGTTCGGAACACATAGATAGTTTACCCCTACACGCGCCGGGCAAGTATGTGGTTAGCACTTTTAATTCCAGATAAGAAAATCTTGCACATAAGTAAACCAAACTTATAAGCAGTGTTAATATATTCAAAATCAATAGTGGTGCCTGGCAATGAATCATAACGTTTAGTAGCATACAAGAAGATCTACACTATATAGTAGCTAATAATCAAGCTACAAGTTTATTCAATAGATATATACGAGAGTTGATCCCTTTGCTTCACCCCTGGACGTACTTACAGTATCAATATTTCAATTATGTGACCTCTATTTCTCAACAAAGTCCACATTGAGTTTAACACATTTTTCCCATCTATATTCTAATATTTTTAAAGCCTCTCGGAAAAAAGATTGTTCAACCTCTGCAAACCACCGATTTAACGCGCAGTTATTGCCTGATTGTCTAAAGAAAATCGAGTTCCATGCAAGTGTTCTTCAAGTTTTGGAAACAGCCGGTAATCGCTGGGAGCTAGGTGCGGCGAATATGGTGCATGCTCCGTCAACTCAAACCCTGTTTCAGCTATTATATCCTTTGAAATGGCAGATGTCTGTCCTGAGTACGTTATCCCGATGGAAGAGAACCCCGTTGCGCAACTTTCCCTATGATTTTCTTTAATTGACTGTCGCAATTCGGAAATTCAATTAGCATAATAAGCACCTATAATGTGGTCCCATTCTGTAGGAAGCCCACTACAATTACACCTTCAGTATCCCAAAACACGGATAACATGACCTTTGCTGGCGATGGTTACATTTTAAATTTTTGCAGTGGCGGATAGCCCCGATGTGTCCATTCTTTGCTTTACATTTTTGTCTCTACATCACAGTGATGAATTCAAGATTAATCTATTATGATGCCGTTCTTCCATCGCTGGTCATATTTCGAAAATTGTGAATGATGCAGTTAATAATCTCAAAATAAGTGAATACAAACGATAAGAATCAATAGCATAATGTAATTGACTATTTAGTCAGATAAAGTAATATTAGGGTAATTCCAAGGGAACTCAACTAATAAAAAAATAATTTTGAACCTTGATGTTTTAGAATTTTGTAATTTTTTATCCTTTTATGATAATAAGAAAAATTCAAAATTTCAGATTTTTTTAATATTTCGTTTTTGAGTTATTAATTTTTAAAGTTTCCAAAATCATGCGATTTTTGTCATGGTTTGAAACATTAAAATGGTCATATCTTGAAAAATATTTGACTTAAAGACCTGAAATTTATACCATTTATCCAGTTCTTCATAAACTTTAAACTTGATAATATTCCTAAAATTTAAAATTTTCCCAAACCGAAATTTTTAAAAATTTCAAAATCGGATATTTTCTAAAAAATCTGATGGAGACAATAAACGACTTTCTCTTACATATTTTAAATTTAATTTGAATTTATTGACGTTAGTGACTTTCCTATACACCTAACTTGCAAACTAAAATTAATTTAAAAGCATAAATAATTCATGCATTTATAAATTCCTTTATACATGTAAAATAATTTATAGATTTAAACAAAAAGTAATTAAGTATGTAAATAATGCACACCAATCATTAAAATATTAATTTATTTTTATTTTGAGAACGTTAATTGGAACGGTCACCCATCCAAGTTACTCTCCAGACAAAACGTTGTTTAACTCCAGAGATTTTTCTCAATAACTCATTTCAATGAATTTTCTCAGGAAAACCAATTAGTTCATGTAATATAGAATTACAGGCCCTAGAAACGTGGCGAGTTTAAAAAAAATTGTTATAGCCGTTTTAGAAAAAATTGCAAAAAACCTAAAAACACAAGAATAAAGTGGCACTTCAGGTCATTCGATTTTAACGAAATTCCTGCACAGAAGTATCAAGGCGGTAATAAACTTTTATATAAAATTTAACTTTTCTACGACGTTTAGTTTTCGAGATATCTTGACCACATACGTACACACACACACACACACACACACACACACACACACACACACACACACACACAC
>JAHWXV010803392.1:0-14221 GCA_024586415.1 Phrixothrix hirtus
TATTTAATTCAATTAAATGTATTTTTATGCTTTTGTTGATTTAATTAATAGAGAATATTTACTTATGTTTAAATTTGTGAAATTAATGACCAAATTCTATATACATACATACATACATACACACATATATATATATATATATATATATATAACCTATTAGAGAGAAAAAAGGCTTGCTCTAAAATGTTATAATATATAGGGGACCCCATTAAAAGAACTGAGTAGTAATTATATCACGTAATTTATGCACACCATTGGATTTTTACGATTTAAAAAATTTAGATAAGTTTAACGAATTTTATTTGAAACTTATAATATTTCCCAGGGTAAATTTTACGTGGAAGTAACACGCGAAAACCGATTTGCGATAAATCACTCGTGTTTCTGATTTTAAAATTCTGGAAGACATTTGTAAAGACAATAAGGACTTTAAGTATGCTTTCAAACTGAACAGGAGTGAGTTATTTTATAGCGAGTTTGATTTTCCGCATTACACCGGTGAAGTGGGTATCAGAAGTTTTCCTTTTACAAAAAAATACAATATTTTGTAGTTTTCCTAGTTTTTATACTATTTTTTATGAATAGAAAGCAACTAATATGCACCACACCCGACAGTTCAGCAAGCCAAACTTGCGATTAATTTATTTTGATCTATTTTAATTCATTTTAAATTATTTTAATTCGTTTTAGTATATCATAATTGTACAAAATGGAATTTAAGAATTTTAATTGCACAATCAAACACAAGATTTCAACCGTTCATGAATCGCTCGAATTAAATGTAGATTGTTTCTAAGACATTTAAAATTATTATAGAAACAATCTAAGACTATTTAATTAACGTAAACTTATTAATTGTAATGATGCCATATTGCACCATAAATAAATTGATAAACGAAGCGCGCTACGTTGCAGGCTTATCAATAATTGTAAGACAGAATATACCGTTATTAATGCCGTTTTAGGAAAAGAGAACGACAATTGATAATTCACTATAAATGGGCAACATTTCCGATGCAAAAATAGTTCATTGACTGGACACCTACCGAGAGGTCCTTCATTGAACCCGAATATACTGTTTCAGTATCTTAAGCTTCATCCGTAAGGTTTAACTATATTTTGTTACATTAAAGTGCTTTGCTAATTACAAGGTGCGTAAATTGCTTTCCGTAGAATTGTTAAAATTCTAATAAAACCGTCGTTGTAATCTTAGACTACGAAAACAGTGCAGTTATCCGAAAGGGAAGTTTTCCTTTTACCTGAAAGTTTGAATTAGAGACAAACTGTATTGATTTGCAGCGTGTTCATCCCGATATTGAAATTAAAATACATGATGCCCAAGATTCCTTCTTTGTTTTGTAGCCAGGCATCGTAGACGCCGTACCGTCCTGAAAGCCCGACGACTTTATAACCGAGACTGGATGCGTTGCTTAGTAACAATCCATTTCTCGACTAAAAGGATAAATAGATCGCCTTAGTTTTGTGTTGATATAGTAGCGGAAACAAAGATGCTGCTGTAAATAAATCCTACGACGTCGTCAAACACAATCCTGTTGCTTGGTAGTAAATCATGTTTGACGTCCATCGCGACGATATCTGCTTCCATCGTGTGGCATCGGTCATGAGCGGAACAAGATAGGAAGGTAGGAAAGGGAAGCACGATCTACGGACAGCGAGGTGCATCCCGTTCTTATCAAGGCGGCGCCAAGGGTCTATTAAAATTGAATTACGGACCAACGACATAAAGAACTACTTTTGCTGAATAAATGTAATTATAAAACCTGTAAATACTGTGCATTCCAGATAAAACGAGCCACGCTGAAAAATCGTTTAATATTAGAATTTAAAAAAATCGTCAAACACGGAAACTTTGCTTTTTTAGGGGACACATTTCGACGTCAAAAGTAAATTCTGTGAAAATCACCCCCTACCCACACCAACCCTCATGTCAAAAACTTCAAATATGAATCATAGTCGAGCAACCCCTTGTTTTAAAAGTCTTTCAATTCTCTATCCTACCATGTGACATTTTTGAACAATAAATAATGAATAACAACAGAAAAAAATAAATTACTTCTTTAATAGGAACTTCCTATTTTAACAATTCCAAACAAGACGGAAAAATTAAAGCGCAAAATTCAACTTATCTATGTCCAAAGTAAACATAGATGCCTGTGATAAATTACATTTGTCGATTGTTTTTGATGTATCTGTCAAAATTATTCTGAATTACTGATTATTGGCTGTATCTCATTGTTACTTTTTGCCCTGTTTGAGTTCGAGTTAATACTTCATTTACTCTTTTGTGGCATTAAAATGGTGTATACACTTCAAGAGTGAATTGAAAGAGTGGATTTGCATCACGAATATGGAAAATCTGCTAGAGCCGCTGGTCGCTTTTGCAATAATAATCATCTAGGGAGAAATGTGAGACAAATACGTTGTAAAATTATTAAATAAATTCATGGAAACTGGAAATGTTAATAATAGAAGACATGATCGTTCAGAAATAGTTAATAACGAGGCTATCAATATTGCAGTTTTAGGTCACGTTGCATTGATAGAAAATACAGTGTTCGACTAGTTTGTCTCAAGAATCAGGAGTGTCTCGCACAAATGTTTCAAGAATTCTTCATTGACACAAATTCTATCCTCACAAAATAAAAATAATTCATGAATTAAACGAAGATGATTACGGCAGAAGAATCGAATTTTGTGACAGCCTTTAGGATCGCGTTAACCAAAATTCAAATTTCTTGTACGCAATTTTTTTCCCAGGCGAATGTACGTTTTATCTGAATGGGGAAGTCAATCGTCAAAATTGAAGTGATTCAAATCCTCACGTCAAATTCACACCCAACGTCTCGAAAAACTGAATTTTTGGGCAGGGATCCTGGGTAACCACATTCCAGGACCATTGTTTTTGGAAGGAAACTTAGATGGCGAGAGATAATTAAACTTGCTGATAAATTAAGTTATGCCTAGCATTAACAACGCTACCGAGTTAGATCCTTTATTGGAAAATGAGATGGTGTTTCAACAGGATAGAGCTTTTCCTCATTACGCGGTACCAGTGCGGTAGCTCCTGGATAATAACTTTCCGGATCGTTAGATTGGTAGGAGAGGTCCTGCAACATGGTCACCCAGATCCCCCGATTTAACTCCACCAGACTTTTTCCTGTGGGGATGGTTGAAGTGTAAAGTATACGAGACGTAGCTAACTACATTAGATAATTTGTGAGAAGAAATTATGAGGTGCTACAGATTGATAACCCCTGACATCCTTTAGAATGTAAGAGCGGAAATAGAATCTCGTTTATACCATTGTATGGCCGTTAATGGTGCTCAGTTTGAACATTTGATAAAGTGAATTTTCTATTTATCTTTTCGTGAATTGTTAAAATAAAAAATTCTTATTAGAGAAGTAATTTATTTTTTTCTGTCGTTACCCATTATTTATTGTTCAAAAATGTCACATGGTTGGATAGAGAATTGAAAGACATTTCAAACAAGGTGTCGCTCTTGAAATTTTTGACATGGGGGTTAGTGTGGGCAGGGGATGATTTTCAAAGGGTTCACTTCTACGTAAAAATATGTCCCCCTAAAAAGAAAAGCTGACGTGTTTCAGGACTTTTTTCAAATTCTAATATTAAACGGTTTTTTACACGCTAGCGTGCAAATACCTTCTTAAGGATATGATATTTGTGAAAATGTTTTGCAGAATTAAACGAAAAGAGATCTTCCAGCTGTATGTTATGTCATGTATTGGTTAAGTGAAAGTATTCTTTATTTCGTTATATAAAAAGATAACAATATTATAAAACAAAGGTATTTCAGTATATACTAACATGTTCCAAAAAATAAAGTACGTAAGAGATTATAATCAAACATCTATTTTATCTAGGGAATATTTTTAAATATTAACCTGGGTGGAAATCAACATTGTAATTTATCCAAACAAATCTCGTACATTTACCACATGCTCTACATCTGCGTTGAGTGCTATTGCTAATCACAAAATGATCACTGCAATTTACTTGATTGTTGGCTTGGGTTCATAAAGAATATATAAAACCTAATAAACTCATCTTAGTATCAGTATACCTGTACAGCAACCACATATTGATAATTATAACATTCAATCTTCTCAATTTATCCAATAAACCCCTCCGCCCATTCCTTATTATATAAATTCACTAATGTTGGTGATTTTATTACTTTGGATATTTGTGCCTCTGGATTATTATCATTTCAAGTTATCAACAAAATATTTTTTCCACATTTTTTATGTATAGCATGAGTCATGCAGTATTTTCCATATCGTTTTGTGGGGCATTTTCAACTCTGTGGAATTTTATTGTACCTATATATTTTATGCTGTGACCTCTAAGGGTATGCAGAAGAGGCAGTAGATTGAAATTATTATCCAGAAATACAGTACTTTCTGCTGGTAAATAATCTAAACACAAATTTAGAGTTACACTTAAACCCGGTGTTTCATGATTGACTTTGTTTCCAGAACGCTAGTCAGAACTAAATTTTAGTAAATATTATTCTGGGATTGTTAAATATCAAAATTTAAAAGCATTCTCTTTTATGAATTGTTTCATGCTATATCCATAATAGGGTTGCATAGTTTGGTCGAGGGAAAATGATGATCCTACTGGTTAAAATAATCTTTGTAATACTATAATTATCTGATCTAAAAGCGGCTGAATTTTAAAGACTAGCTGTTATAATTGAAGTGTAAATACCTGTGAATTTGCTCAAACCTTTTGTGACATTGCATTACTGTCTAAACTATTAAAAGTATCACTTTTAGTCTCTCACTAACATCTGCGGAATGGTTCCCTACTTTAGCTGGATAAACTTGCTAAATTTCTCTTAAAAATTTCGCTATTTCTTGGCGGATAGATCTAAATTATTCGTTAAAAAGCACTGGAAAATAATAATAAACGTATTTGTTGGACATATCGTGACTCCGATGTCGTAGAAAATATAATTTTTCAATTTTCTGCAAGAATTGTATTTTTAAATTTTCACATTATCCTTGATTTTACTTTTTATCAGTTCATTTCTAAACATTATAGATAGAAGCGTCGTACCGTCACTGGTAAATTCATTTTTTTAATCTGGCTGTTTTGAAATTAGTTTTACTTCCATTTCTATATTTTTGTTAGAAACATACACAATTTCCATTTAATGTCTTAAAACTCTGTAACATTTTTATTTTACAATGGGAGACTTTCCCTCATAGAACCGTAGTTTCAATATTAGTATTTTTACAGTTTCTTTTATATTCTTGTTCAATTTTATTTATGTCCTTTAGGCGGCAGTTGCTCCTACATTTTGCATTGAATGTTCCTAGACATTGATTAGAATTAATATTTTAAAAGAAGGCAAATTCTCTTGAGGAAAAGTTTTGTTTTCTGCCTTTTAACAATTTAACAATTTAATTAATTTTTATAAAACTTTATTGTGATTAAATTTGGATCCCTTATTAATTATTAAGGGTAAGTCTCTTTTCAATTTGGCCTGTAGAAGGCTTATACTATTTCTTGTAGGAAAAACTGCAGGGCCAGATAAGTTCTGCAAATAAGTTTTCTTTGAGGGCCTCAGAAAATCCTGTGGTATTTGGAAGACCTGGCTTATCTAAATCAAAACTGTGGTTTGTCTACATTGCTTGGTGAGTTCTTCCTTATTTTTTCTTATGTCAAGTCTATGAAGTACCATTGTCAAGATACAAAAAATGTTACTAAAGTGTGTACCTTTGCAGAAAAATATGGAAGCTCTCAGCCTCCGCATTAAAAATTATTGTCGGATTTAAAACGGGACATATCCTTTTTCGTACCTTTTCAGTTTATCAATGAAGGCCAAAATTATGTCAAATCATGTCTTATACTCATTAGAAATATCATACCAAAAATGACGAAAATCGGTGGGTGAATTCTATTTTTACAAGCAAAATAATGTTTTTTTCAAAGAACTTTGACGCTCAGTAGCGGCTTAACGAGGAAACTTTGGACATAGGTAAATTTAGTTAAATCGCCTTATTATTTTGATGCCAGGAATCTGTGGTTAAGCTATGACCAAACATTCTAGAGACACCTTGTATATCATTACCCGCGCTATATTGAAGAGGAAATTGAACAAGCTGCGTTTCGTCAGTTTGTAAGCGCGTCTGAAATTTTGACACTAATATTAACAAGTATTTAGAGACACCTTGTATATAAAAATACCGGATTAGTTTTTTGAACATATTGGGTAATATCGCGTTAACATTTTAATAATAATGGCAATAAAAGTTACATATCTAAGATTATAATCATTCCAACTAAAATAATTATTTAAAACAAATCCATTTAGATATTCTAGAAATTATTGCGTCAACAAAATTTGTAAGCAAGCTTCAGCCATTCTAAAAATAGTACCAATAATCCCGCTTACTCGCCTTCCGTTATGAGAGACACGAATACAGCAAATTGAGGCTAGAGTAGTGCAACAGAAGGACGCTTTCTTTAGTGCGTGCCAAGGTTAAATTTAAATAAGATAATCGAAGAGTTATCCAAGTTCAAGTTAGGTAAAGGAGACCGAATTATTGGAAACTCGGACTATTTTCACTCAAAGGCGGATTATATTTGGACCAGTGTCATTAATCCACGTCCGATTCCTATACAAGGGTGTAGGATCTGATGGTGCCGTACACATAGGTAGGTACGATAAAATTGAATACCTTAGAGAAGTCGCCGACTTTTAAAACATCAAGCAAGTGGTATCCCTTTACCTTAATATTACCGCGACGTATTCTTCAAAGCATCTCTTCGAAATCACAACCCCATTTTTCATATACTCTGGTGGAACGATTAGTTCGATCAAGATATAAATAAAAGACAATTGAAATAACTTTTGTAAATAGTATACCGAGACTTGCTAAGTTTATTTGATTAGTTAAATAAGGCCATCATTCAAAAGCCGAATGTATTATTTAATTAAGAAGTAATTATAAACGCTAGAAACCCAGGGGTCCCCTACTTTAGTTATAGTTAACCAAGTGTTTTTTATTTTCTTTTTGTTATTAGTGCATTTTACTTAACCGTATATTTTACCTTTTTATTATTACAGTTATTTATCGAGCGTAGACTTTATTATTTCGTTATTATACAAATCCTTAGAGTTAGTAACCATTCTTTCTTTCAAGGAATTGCTAGAATGAAGTAAGCAAAATATCTTAATTTGTAAGTTTAGTTTGACTTGATCGAAATATAAACCCAGTGGTGTACTCTCACCACCTGCGTAGTAAGTATACCATTGGTGTTCCGAATTATAGGTTTTGGAAAAGGAATCTTTGTTTACAACTTTTCTCTAACAACGAATCTGACATCTTTTAACATAGTGGCACCCTTGATTACGACTTTCCCCACTTGGGGAAACCGTAAGACGTTCCTGAGCATAGCTGTATTTGATTTAATAGCTAATGTGGAACCCCCCTTTCTTCACTGTCTACCGGTACAATCTTGCTAGTATAGGAAATTACACCGTTGTACCCTTAGGGCCACCCATTATAAGTTTTGGATATACTTGTAGTCCGTATCATCAAAATTTATTTCTTGTTAATAATTTATGAGTTCCTCTGTATAATGTGAATCCTCACAATTATAAACATATTTCCTGAAATTTGAGAAACACTCATAAAAAATATAAAAGATAAGATGAAGTTTATTACTTTAATGCGCGTGCGCGTGCGCACGCCTCAATATCAAGAAACGAATAATTTTGTAAGAGAGAAAAGGTTTTTTATTAACGGCTGACCAGCATTTCTGATTTGCCTAATAGACACAGTATTCTAATACAATGATTTAATAACTTAAAAACTTAATTATTAAATGCGAATTATTTAAAGATGAAGAAAAAAACAATTAACAGTGATACTAAAAAGCAATTCGTAATATTAAATGAACATATTACCGACTTAGTAATAAAATTTTAAAAAAATACCCAAATAGATGGTGGCGTAAAATAATAACAGAACTTCTTAAAATTTGCGTTACTATTTCCATATCTATCCAAAGATTTTAATATATTAGATTTTTTTCCAAATTTGATAAATTTTTTTGTCAGTGTACCACGAAAACCAAACATTAAACCGAAAACTAAAATATTTCTAACTTTAAATTTGTTTTTGTAATAATTTGTAGTAGGTTCATAAATTCAGCATTTCTCTTGATGTATTTTGTCTGGCTGATTACGATGGCTTTCAAATCTAATATATCGGTCGCGTGCGTGAATTCTTTGTTTGAAGTGTTCGGGTGCGTGTGTAGGGACCCCGCATGATGTAGTATGTCGGAATGCCAGGCCTGAGAGATTGAATAGCGTATCTCTGAGTATTGACCTGCCGTTTTCCACCCCGGTTGCCACTTCTTTGGACATATTACGTCCTTCTGCGGGTGCAGGAATCCATAAATAAATCACGATGGACGACTCTGGTCGAGGGCAATCGAGAAGCCCGGTAAAGTGACGAATAAGACTAAGGTACCCTTTTATAATATTGTTCTTTTGCTTCCTTATTGTTGACCTGTGAAAGGCGTAAGCGAAATGTCAACCCCTATCGGCGAGAATTCAATTTAAGTTAACATCCCGGCTGCCAACCCTTGTAGAGGCCAGATTAAACCTTCCCGTTGCGATGGGAGCTCATTATTACATACCTTCTGTCCAGATTATATTTTAACCCTAATCTTAGTGTTTAGGAGATTGATTAGTTTTCCCCGTACCTCTTGAATCAGGCTACATTCAAGAGACGGAGAAATCACATGTAACCTTTTTGTACCTTGTTGTTTTTGTGTGTATATTAAATAAGCCATTTATTTCGCAATAGATATATCGTATTATTCTACTAGACTTTTATTTTTGAACTTAGAATAAATCAATAACTAATACTTTGTATTTCAGGGATATGTGTTAATTAAGGTCCTTCCCTCTTTAATCACGATCTTAATTTATAGTAATATCTGGGGCCCTAGTTAGAGGCAACCTCGGGAGAAACTAGTTAGAGGAACAGTCCGATCCTTTGAGCGGCTCATCTGGAGCAGTCGCCCTCCTACCTATATTTCGACTCCTTGTACGCGTTTCCAGCGTTTTTCCTTAGAGCGCGGACGGTACTGGTGAAATTTAACACAGACCCTCCCTCCTTTGAGAAGCTAGCGGGACTTCAGTAGAAATATAAACTTATTATATTGCTGGATAAATGTTTCGCATAAACAATTAAAAATTCCAAGTCCTTTCACTGATTTTCCAGCATACAAGAACAAATTTACTTTTATCACATTTATATTGGGAAAAATACATACCTTATCTTATAATAAAAGCAATTAAATGCATTCAAAGTGTTTATTAGTTGATAATATATAAACAGATATTTGTAAAAACTTATACGTTTTTCATCCAACAATTGAATGAGTGAACAAGGGTCCAAAATCACTTTTTCTCAATCCATATGTAAACGATTAAGAACTAAAGATAAATTATTAATTCACTTATCTTATCGTGCCACTTTTTAAAGCAGTTGTGGGGACTATCTTGCCTAAGCGTCTTAAGTTGCACCATAGTGGCTGCCTCGATATCTTGAATCATTTAGATTAAGGTGCCAGATCTTGTGAATAAGATGAATCAAGACACACCTAGTGTTTTTATTTGACAAAAATTACCGTATCAGAAGCAATGTGTGACTCTCAGCGTTGTAATGATGGAGGACAAAACTGGTTGTCCATTTTAAGGTACTTTTTACAAATACCGTTTTTGAATGCTATAAATAGCCTTTATAACAATTAGAGCTCATGTCTACAAACTCAGTTCGTACAATTCCATCAATATTAAGAAACACAAACAACAATGATTATATTGATGTTGGATCTTTACTGACGTGTAATTTTCGCACAGGTAGAATTAAGTGATATTCATTTAGAACTTTGAACCTTGGTTTCAAAATCATTACCACAAAGCCAAGTCTCGCCTCATGTGATGCCATTTATTAAAAATACAACTATTACGCAATTGACCGAATATATTGTAGGCCGTCTTCATGGTTACTGCAATATCACCATAAACTGATGTTAACGTGTGATGTGGTTCTTTAGCACTGCTTTGTAGTTTTAAACAAAATTTCATGTTATTATTACATTTTTCGCAACCCATGACTTACGACAAAATTTAAAACACACCTCTTAATTGTATCTCAACCAACTAACCGCACCGGTCAAGTTGAAATTGTCACACACTGTAATTGATGCCCCACTCGTTATTTCCCGTACAGCAGTTCACTGTCACGTTCACCGTACATTTTGATCACCGTGGTATGCAGGATCTTCCTTAAAAAATGTTACAAAAAGCAATAAAGCAAATTTTTTTAACTTGCTGCCAGACATGTTTGCCTCTAGGTCCAAAGGAAACGGGTTTTAACTCAGTAAATTGTTCAGTGGATAAAAATGTAAAGGTACGCCTTTTTCTCAAATAAGGGAGTGAAATCATAGGTGATGTTCGGGACGTTAAAAATTTCTAGTGACGGTGGAATGCCCCTAGGATTGATAAAATTCTAATAAGTATGGCGAAATAGCCATAGCAGTCTAAGTCAAGGCTGGGGCAAAAGCATTTCCGTAGCCTGAGGCCTTAGCCACAAAACAGGAAGTAACTTGCTTACCTAAAAGAGTCGGATTCACACTAGGCCGGAATTGGTAATTTTCAGCGAAGAAAAATCTAAACATGCTTTCTTCTATGATACGGAAGTAAAATGGTGGGTTCCGTCCAAATGAATTGGATCCAAACCTAGCGAGGAAATAATTTCAACAAGATTAAGAACCATTTTATTTTTTTGTTATACAGCAATATTTAACGCACTTTTTCTTCATGGATGGATTAGAAGGAGAAGAAAAAGGCTAAGAAGAAGAAGAAGAGAGGAAGAGAAAGGGGAAGAAGAAGAAGTACAAGAAATTTTATTGAATGGTGATTAATTAGGTCACTGAATGTTTTCTAGTGGGGATATTTAAAACTTGAGCATTTGTTATGCAGCATAACTAAGAGCAAATATTAAAAATATTGCACCTGAGACGTAACCTTCGTTTAAATTAAGTTTTATAACAGGCTGGATTATTGCCAGCAAATAATGAGAAACTTATTGAGCATTTATCACAATACAAGCTTATTACTTTCCTATGAAAGAACCTTTATAAAGTGCGATCTTTTAAATTTCCAATTATGGTAGACTATGATCATTCATAAATCTATTTTCGTGGACGTGTTTAAAGTATCTATTAAAAGGTCATACCCTACCGTAATTGGAAATTTAAACGATAGCACGTTATTTGGGACTCTTGCACACAGAAGAAACCTTCTATTAAACAGTTTAACTACAAATGAATTATTATTTTAAAAATGCCAACCTATTTTTGACAACCGATTAACTTGTTTTGGTTTCGTCAGAATATTGTTAGTCAAATTTTCCAATTTACCTGTTTTATCTTCAAATTCTTTGAAATAAGCAAGTTATAAATTTTATTTCAGGGGTAGTAGCTGCACTTATTAATTGCTTGAAGTTTCACCTCAAGCGTGGTTGACAAGTTGAGTTACTATACTTCCAGCAAAATTATAGCTGAAACATTGGAAAAACGTTGATATTTCATTAAAATTAGTTACTATTCGATTTAAGTTTTTTATAGGTTGACTTGGAAAGTGGAAGAGTTTCCGTTTATATCCGGATTGGTAATGTTTTTAAATAGCATTAAATTATCAAAAACAATATACTCAACCATTTGAAAGTGTTGTATCCTTGCAACGACTCTGTATGTATTATTTGACTGTTGCAATTTAATTGTAACTATACAAAAGCCATCTAGAAGAGATATAAATGAGAAAGAATACTCCCAGCCACTTTTACCGTTTCTAGAAATTATGTATTCTTTGGAGGGGGGAGGGCACGTTTTGTAGATGAAAACAAGCTCAAGGAAGTGGGAAGGTTTTTAAGTTGACTAGCGACGGAGGAATAGAAAAGGTTTTACATGATAAAGTAATTCAAAATGTGCATACTTAATAATCGTAAGCGAATTACTACTTTTAAGGTGTTACGATGGCAATGTAGTTATGATGCTTGAGCGTAAATAAATATAAAATAAAATAATCGTTCTATTTTTTATTATTATTAATTATTATTAATTAACGTTAATTAATTTCAAATTAGCCACTAATTGAATAAAAGTTCAGTTTTATAAGATGTATTATATCAGGACGAACGATACTTTAAAATTAACAGATTCGTTTCACTAATTTCATAGTATTTAGTATAAATAAGATATAAAAAATATAATTAGGTAAATATTATAGTACTTACATTACTTAATTTACATGTAAAGCAAATGAAATGCTTTAATGGCAATTTCTTGAAGATCTTTAAAATAAAAACCGATAACTGTATTATTGATAGTTATTTAACACAATTTAAAATTTAATTAAATGAATTTTCTAGTGATGTTACCTGTCAAATATTGTGTGACAAGGATCAGGGACCGAGCTTGTTCCAAACTCAGTAACGACAATACGATTAGCCTTTTTATTCTTCTTGTAAGTGTCTGTCTGCAGAAATCGACTTTGATAGGTGACACTTCCATTTTTTATTTCAAATCTGAAAAGTAAAACATAGTAATTCAGAATTAGATTACAATCCGCCAAATAACTAATTCTAATGAAGAATTTATTCTGAGATATTGCTTCTATTTAAATTTCTATATACATCTTATTTATTACCAATTACGGATTTTTTCACATAACGTTATTATATATACATAGATACGTATGTCAACCTTAATTAGAAACAGCATGACACTCCGGTTGGTCAAGGCTTCTACTTACATTACATACATAGGAATTAGTACTTTTAAGGTTGAGTATTTTTGTGTAACTCATAAAGAGCGAGAATTTACTATCTTTAGAATATATTAAATAATAAAAACGCGTTTTCGGTTTATGTCACTTGAGAACGTATATATCCATAATTGTATTAAGTTAATACTGTTACGTATATATAAACTGTATTTTTGCACTTCCGACCTGTTTTTGTATATTTGCTAGCTAAGTTGATTGCCATGTTATGATATATTTCTCGAACTGTTGTGATTGTCATAGTAACGCCACGATAACAAGAACGTTATGGTTCATAACGGCACTAGTACTGTTATGAAACGGAATAAAGGTTTGATATCAAATTGTCGTAATTACTTAAAAGTTGTCGTTAGCGCAAAAAATAGTATACGATTCACGACCGTTAAGTGCCTTAGCATAACAAATCTCAAAAATTAGGAAAACTCGATCCTTCGGGCCTAGTTATTATAACTTTTTCTTGATCATAAGCCACTTACCGATCTTGTATCGTAATATACTATTGTATTTTCGTTCGAAAATAACGGCCTAGTCATTATAGTATATTTTGGTTTAAAAATAGAAGGATAATAATTTTGATTTTTTATCGAACACCCCATATAGAATTGGATTATATTTTAATTCATTTAATTGTAGTGTTTTATGACATTTTCTTTGTTAAACACTGAAAATTAGAAATTTTGGGTAATTTAAAATAAATAGTGGATAAAAATTAGATTACATTTTTAAATTATTCTATTTTGTGTTATTTTATTAAGGAAATATTTATTGCTAGCATTCCTTAATGAAAATAACTTTGCGTGTATGTACGAGGTGCAAGAATAAAGCTCTTGGCTGCACATACCATAGACGAAGGAATGAAGGTGGCTTAACGAGTGTGCGCTAGCAGGAAACCTTAACGAGTCAACGTGCCTAGTGACATTGTGCTAGCTGCATTAAGAGGAGTATTAGACTAGTCTGTATTTTATATTTAATTTAAAAATCGAGCAAGTTCTATGTCAAACTAGGGAAATCCGCAACGGAGATCTTTGCACGATTCAGCAGGCTTATGATAACGAAGCGTTGAGCCGAACGACGTGTTTTGAGTAGTACATGCACTTTAAAAACGGAAAATATTGGTGAAAGACGATGATGGTTCTGACCGACTCTCTATGTCTCGAACCTTGGAAAGCGTGGCCGACGTTTTATGGCATGTGAGATTGTCGGATAATCGTCCAGGAACTTTTAGAGATCATGAATGTGCCGTCCTTGCTAACGATTTGAATATATATATATATATATATATATATATATATATATATAT
>JAHWXV010803526.1:0-12914 GCA_024586415.1 Phrixothrix hirtus
AAACGTGTATTTCCACTAAAATTTTGACATCGAAAATTTTGGACGAAAACAATACTTTTTCTATTCTATATTTCATATAGGTAAGAGAAAGTAAAAAGGTATTAATTTATGCACATATTCGTTAAAAACGCAATTGTGTTCGAAATTTTAGTTATTAGGGTTCGCATAAATTTAACTGATTCGAGTATTCAATTATTTCAGATTTCATATTTTTAATTTATTAATAATTTTAGCTAATTAACATTTTATAATTCATAGCGGATATAAACTTAGGTAAGTTGTATGCATAATACTCTAACGAATCTCAGCAGCGAAGTGGAGAAACTTAAAAATAAGTGTTAAATATTAATTTGGATTTATTAAAATATATTTCGAGAGCTGTAATTCCTAATCGTTATTCCTTTATGTCTTCAGGTCATAAAATCGAAGTTGATCAAATTAAAGGGTCGCGCTATATCTAAACTTGACCTTTAACAGTATATGTGCATCAAATAGTTATTCATGCACAAGTTAAGCTATGCCGGTCATTTCGTTCTATATTTACCATTTTAATAGTACGTGAAGCTAGATGCAAAATTACCGTCACAAGCATATTGGTAGTTTTCTTTTCTTTTTAAACCGGCTTGATGCAAATCCTGATGACTTAATGGCTCGAACTGTAACTGGAACGTGGAATATGAAAAGTAAAATGCAATCAAAACAGTATTTACTGTGAGTGGGCAATTGTTTACCTAATTTTGAAAATAAATTCATTACAGAAACTAAATGTACTTATAGGTTATAGAAAATAAATGTATTTACTTCAGAACAAGATATCAGTAATTTTAATCTTATTGTTGTTAATTTAGAATTGTAAATAATTTAGGTAGTGATACATGCCCTTAATTCCAAAGTTTTTAACTTTCAATATCATGTTGAAGTTTATACCTATAACAATTTTTCTTAAATATTGTAACGAAAATTAGAAACAATAGAAATCTGATAGAAGATTCTAGAAACATCCAGTACCTCTTTCTAGAATAAAATAGATGATGTAATCCCCAAATGACTCATTGCAGTAACTGATATCTGTCAATTCAATGAGGTCAGCAATGACTCATAGCATTACAATTTATTACATCATTTTTATGAGTAATATTCTGGAATCTTTTTGAGTATTTTTCTAGAATTTACCTCTTCTATATAGACAGCAGATTAAATTCTCTTAGTTAGTTTTTGTTAGAATCTTGTACTGTTCATTTCTGATACATATATAAATATAAATATAAATAGAAATATAAATGTTTGCTGTTAGTGGATCGTGGAATAAATATTTGAATAATTAAGTGTATATAAATAATTGTAATTTTTGGTGAATATAAATAGGCATTTAAAAACAATCAACTAGTTTCGTTACTATATTATATAATGTAAGTTACCTACTTACGTCAAAAAAATAATTTATTCTTGCTTAAAAGATTTATTTTAAATGAGGATTTGCTTGATTGAGTTTAAAATTAATTTTTAATAAAGTAACGGTTTTCTAGAGTCGACGTTAATACATCACTTTTAATTTTTAAATGCGGCATTCAATCATCTTCAAAAGATAAAAATTATCTGTAAATAAAATATGAATAATCTAGAATATTTTAATTAAAATCTATAATACCTTTAGTGCAGAGTTTAATCATTTTTATTTTTATTTTAAGTAATATAAATTAAGAGTTTTATGTTAGCAATTTTTACATAATTGTGGTCGGTAAGTTAGAATACCAATTACGTATTTTCTTTGTTGTAAGTTCTTTCTACATTTAAAAAATATCAATCAATATTTTTATTTAATAAAATGACATGTACAGATGTGCAAACAATTTCTTAACTGTTGAAAAAAGATGTTACTTGTAGTTTTAATTAACACTTTTTTCTTATTAACCTGATGTTACTTAAGCATCAGATTCAAAGATAAACAGTTTAAATCAAACATTTCTTCATATTTCATTTAATTGTACACTATACATTTAATCTAACCATGACAAAATAATCATTTAAAAGTTAAAACCTATTGTTAACAAATTTAAAAATTCGTATTGGTTGAATTAACAGTTATTATTGTAGCAAACTATGCTACAAACAAAAATGCAAATTTGTTTTGTAAACAGTTTATCCGTTGCTTTAATTAATATATTGCAACATTCTTTGACATCGTACATTTAACATTGGCATTTTTCTCAGTATCAAAGGTTGATAGAATTTTTCTTCACAACGACAACAAGTTATAGAAAAAATTCGTTGTACTAGAAATGCTAAAAAGGTTTAAAATTTACTAGTTGTTTCAAGGAAGAATATCTGATATACATACGCACATTTAATTGATAAATGCTCACTGAAAACCAAATTTCATTGTACCTAAGCTCGTTTTAAGGGAGTTCGATTGTATTTGGCAATATTATTTTAAACCTAGGACCACCACTAAAAGTATACATGTTTCAGGTGTTTGAAAGGTGATACTTAATCGAAAGAGTTTTTCAAGAAAAGCAACAGTTGATAACAGTTTAGAATTCAAGAAGTTACGGAAGAGTCATGTTTGTGGCAAGAGTAACGAAATGTGATATACTTCAGCTTTAAATTGACCGCGTGTTTTATTAAAATTTGCAAGCACTAAATTTATTCTGCCGGAAATATAATTCGGGGATATTAACCTGTAGGAATATATTTCTTGGAAGGTAACAAATAATTAATACTTCTAATTACCTTACCCTTTTATATAAATTCGCAATACGATACCGAATGTATATTCAAGTTTAGCTGTCTTGCTTAATTATACATAACTAAGCCTCAATAACCCAACTAAATTAATTATTAAGCAAAATTCAAAATCACGATCTGAATATAAAATATTTGTATCATAAAGTTACAATTTAGGAGGCCACTATACCCGTAGATATCGTAATTTCAATGCAGATCGCTTAAAACTGAATAAAATTAAATGTAGTTTACGGTACATTATTTAGAAAAACCCATAGTTCGGGACAACTATTGTTTTTCTGTAAATAATTATACTTACTTTTTGAGAGGCAAAAAACTTGAATTGTGTATTATCAAGAGTTGTTCCAAATTATGGAATGTACTTTGGGATATTATGTGAAATCTCAGCCCTACATAACCAAAAATAAAAGAGCAGCTTAAGAATTACGAAATACAATTTTAATATCCAGCAAATTGCGCCACTTAATTACGAAACCGTTACGATCGCCACTCCAATGTTTGCTATGCATAGGAACACGCTACCGTTTTGTAATAGGTAACATATGAAGTATTTCGACATTGTATTTTAATTTTGAGTATGATTTGTGATTGTTTAGTGTGTTGTATGCAAGCAGTGCTTCAGTAAACTAAATTAATTAAAAAAATAAGAAAATTAATATTTATTCTAAAAGTGTTTCTTTTTAACTATTTGAAATAATTTTCTATAGTATTTCTTGCGTAAAGAGGCCAATTTGTTGGTAAGATGGTAGGATGTTATTTATTTAATAAATATGTGTATATATATATATATATATATATATAGGGAAATTACTTTTTTGGTTTAAAATTAATATAATTATAATGGTTATGTATATTTAGATTAAAAAGATTTATAAAAATTCATTCCCTGACTGGGGTACGATCCCAGTAAAGCCAAAGGTCCTGGGATCGAACCCCAGTCAGGGAATGCATTTTTATAAATCTTTTTAATCTAAATATACATAACCATTATATATATATATATATATATATATATATATATGCAAGATAAGCACTGACAATATCGCTTTTTGTTAATAATGTATGAAATAAAGACAGCAGATAAAATTTTTATTCATAACAAATGAATACTGTAAATACCTAATTGCAGGACGTTTCATAATTATAAATAAGTAGATGCATATGTACACAAAGACATACACACGTAATACAAAGCTAACTAGCAATTTTTCATTTCTCATTCATGAAAATGCTAAAATATGATCAAATTTTACTGTAATTTAAAATTTTACAAAAATTGTATATCTAATTTTAAAATTATTTTTCAATTCATTCGTAATATAAACGTAATTAGCATCGTCATGCGATTTATGCTTAAAAATGTGGTGGAGGAAGACGAAAATTGTTTGATATCATTGTACAATTTCAAAAGCTATAAACGATGATAATATAGTAATGCATTCCTAGAAAGCAGAATTGACACAGAAAATGATATATATTTCAAGTCAAGTAACATAATCTGTATATACCTGCCGATATCACCACAAAGTAAGCAATTCAGGGACAATCATAGAACAAGCAAGTTGGCGGAAGAAGTAATTGAAATTGAAAGAAATTGGTAAATATTTGTAACATATATAGTGTGTCAAGAAGCTTCATTTAAAAAATTTGAGGACAGATATAATTTGGAAATCAAGCCAAATAAGTTTGTTAAACGTGGGTCCAAAAACACATAAAGGTGCTACAGTCTTTTGAAGATTAATAACAAAATTTTTCAACGACGAGAATGTTACGTTTACATCACTTCAATTAACGTTTAAGATTATTTCGTAAAAATTACATTACCTCTAAATTGAATCAATAGGTTGTATTATACGTTTTTGGACATATGTTTATAGGAGCTATGTTGCTTAATTCAGCAAGTACTCCCGGCTCAATTTATCTAATGGTCTTCATATTTGCCTTTGAACTAAAAGGTTGTGGGATCAAATCTGGAAGGGTCGCTAAATGTTTCAGTCGAAACTTTGAAAAACATGCCTTTTTCTCGGATAACGGAATAAATTCATACATTCCGTGTAAATCTGATATTTGGCACGTTAAAAATTTCTACTGAGATGAAATTAATTCAGTTCGTCAAAATTATAGTAGGGGGAAAAATGAGAACGACACGTGATAACGTCGAGAATTATTTCTTTATAGTAATTTTGCGCCACGGCCTGCACGTTAGTTTGACGAGTTCCATAAGAAATAACGTTTGACGTTTTTACAGCGTTTCTGTCTGACAACAGTTTAAAACATAAATAATCTGTCAGATTCGCTCGAACTTTTTAACAGTATGCCGGATGTCATCGCTATGCTCAGCATAGCTCGCCCGTATAATAGCCCTCGTATATCTTTGGTTGACAGTAAAAGTGCATGTAATATAATATACATAAAGATACAAATTGATATTTTATAAATGTTTAGCGGCAGAACAGATAATTCACGTATAGTTCCTGAAAGTTGAGGATTGGTCGATATTAACTATGTTATAAAACAAATATGTGCAATATCGGCACATCCATCTTTCGATTTCACATTTAACAATATGGAGATAGAAGAAGCTAGCAAAGAGAAGGCTCTTTACCTCGTGAACTGAGAGAGATAGACGCAAACGGCATTTCGTTGATTGCCGTTGTTGCAGGTGAAGCTTGGGCAAAAAGATCCTATTTGACAAATTCTGATGCTATTTCTGAATTTGAGAGTATTCCTATTTACCAAATGAATAGTAGTGCTGTTCTCATTATGTTTTATATTTTCACAAGATTTTTCTTAATAACCGTGTATTATTGATGCGAAAACAAAAAAGATTTTATGTATCGATATAAGAAATAAATATTTTGCAATCTGCATGCGATCAAACAGGATGAATATCTCAATTCTTAGTTACTGGCACTTCGACTAGGATGCAGGCTGGCATACGGGAGGGATTCAAGGAAAGCATTGAAGTGCACCATTATAACATCAATTAATTGGAGATGGTGACAGCAGTTTGACTAGGAAGTTTCTTGATGGACGGCCATACGCTAAACGTCTTGCCGAAAACATAGAATGCAAAAATCATCTGTGCATATTCTCAAAAAAATACGCGAAATCTGCGGTGAGTTATAGAAATATACGAAATGAATATAACAGAGTTCTAACTGAGAGACTTTGTGTTCCAGGAAGAAGTTGCAGTAATTCCTGAAATAAACCAGTTCCTCCTTGGCTACGAAAAATCTTCGAGAATAATACTCACAAATTGCAATATTCTATTATTTGCGCCATTCGATAGAGAATGGACGAAATTTGCTCAATATAGGAGAAAGTGCTGAATATATATAAGGACTTGAAAAATGCTTGTTCACATATCGATGTGTTTTTGAGAAAACACCCTAAGCGAAAATTATGCGAAAATAACGTTTTGCGGGTTAAACGTTTCCTTCAGTTAAACTGCGCGTCCCCACTAAACATCTTATATCAATTCTGGTTCTTTATTAAGTTTCAGTGTTTTTTCCTAAATCGTAAATACCAATTTTGCCAGCGGTTCGTGAGATTTTACCGAAAAATATCGTAAGCGCCTAGATATTACTCATAGAGTATCTTAACTGACATGACATACGATAAACTGAAGCGTGCTTGCGATAATTTTTATATACCAACGAAACAGTGCTAGATAATGAATCTTATGATTTCTTAATAATCCACCAGCTGTTTGAAATTTGCAACGGATCTAGTATTGTGTACGATTATCTAACCTAAATAACCTGTGCTTTTGTGTAATAATATCATTTTTTTAAGTATTAGTGTTTCAAAAGCGATCAAGTCATAGTTTTATTTTTATAAAAGTGTAATTTGTCTACGATTTAAACTAAACAGTCTGTGTTTTAAATAATAATATAAATTAGTATTGGTGTCTGAAAGTGACGAAGTCGTAATTTTTATAGGTTAAACATAAGTAAACGTGTTGCTTTGGTAAGTTTTGGGATCTTTTTTGTATTGCATAAATGTGCATGTTAATTTTGAAGCATTTACAAATGATGGATTCATCGAGAGGTTATAAAATGGCATTAACGGAGATTGAGCTAAGTTAGAAAGTTTCAGAAATAGGGCTTATGTGCGATTTAGATTGTTCAAATGTTGAAAACAGCGGTAACATCGTAAATTGTACAGAATCAGTAACGATTAGTCAGCATTATAATGATGATGAAAATATTCCCATTACTTTAAATGCTGACTATGCAAATCCATTTAGATATTCTGAGCTATCAAGGCCTAATATTAATATATCCGAACTAACCCTTGACACAATTGATATTGATAATATTCCAATTATTCTGCTTGACAATAAAAATGTTCGGCAGAAATTGAACAGTGCTAGTGCAACAAGGTTGGCAAATTATTCATCAAGTTCAGAATCTGAAACTTCTAGACTACAAAATGCCCAAAAAACATAAGATATTGAAAAGGTTTCCATCATTTCACGAGGAGAAGAATTCGGATTTTTTCTACTCGAGTTCTGACTCTGAAGCAAACTTAGAAAACAATCCAAGCACTGTAGGTGAATCTGGATTGAGGAAGTCAAAGAGGATTACTAAGAAGAAAGCGAAAACGGTTGAAAAGACATTGGGAGTGGAAAAATCAGTTAAAGAAAATCCGTGCAAAAATAAAATATGTCAGAATACATGTGCTAAAAATTTTACTGAGCAACAATTTTGAGTTTTTTTATTGGAGTTTGGGTAACTATCAAAGGCAGCGTGATTGACTTTTATCATGCATAAAAGAGGCCGAAATCAAACTAATGCGCACAAATAGTGAAAGTAGTAGAAGGAACAGGACTTACAAGTATTTCATCATGTGGAATGGAAAAGAAATCGAGGTTTGCCAGCAGTTTCTTCTGAAAGCATTGTGTATATCTCCAATGACAGTAAGGTATACAAAAACCAACGCAGTAACTGAAACAATTACTAAAATAGATCAGAGAGGGAAACATGATCTGCTTCATAAAACAAAACTTGAAGACAAAAGGAATGTTCATGAATTTATAAAAAAGTTAGCAGCAGTTCCGTCATATTATTGTAGAGCTAGTTCTATGAAAAAATAGTTGCTTTCAGAGTACAGAAATGTGTTACAGGGTCTTTGTAAAAGATCAATTTGAATTTCACAAAATTAGAACCAAGGTCTCTTTGAAGGTATTCAGAAATATTTTCAATAACGACTTTGACCTTGGTTTCCACCTTCCTAAAAAAGACAAGTGTATTGTTTGTGAAGCTAGAAAAGACAAAGATACGAAACTCACTGATAAAGAAATATAAGAGTACTAGAAGCACGTAAAGGACAAGGAAGAAAGTAAGAAAAATTTCCTTTCGGATCAGAAACTTGCCAATGAATATGCAAGTTTTGTTTGCACAAGTTTCGACTTGCAAATAGTAATATATACTCCTCTTGGGGATAATATACTTCTTTATTACTCGCGGAGGTACGCCATGTACAACCAAACAGTGTACGAAAATGCTACTAGAAACGCCTATTGTTATCTATGGGGGGAAATAGATGGAAATCGTGGTTCTAATAAAATATGCACAATAATTTATAAGTACCTAGGAGTTGTTCATGAAACAAACAGTGTTAAAAGAGCAGCACTATATTGTGATAATTGCGCACGGCAAAATAAAAACAGGGTTTTATTGGCCATACTGGCATCATTTTTGAGGTCTTCAAGAATTGTATGTCATATAAAAGTAACGTTTTTACTTCCTGGACATACCTACATGTCCGTGGATGCAGTACATGCCACGATTGAGAGATTTATCTCGAAGCGTGTCGTCTGGGGGCCTTCAGAATGGGCTACATTAATTGGTAATGCGAGAATTAACCCAAAACCCATTGAAATTATTCCTCTGTAGCATTCGAATTTTGTAGATTGGAAAACAGCTTCACAAAACTTGTTACCGAATAATATTAAAACAAGAGAAAGACACAAATTCGGAATCAGCAACGTAAGAGTAATCCATATGAAAAATGGAGATGACAACATGAAGATCAAATACTCTACGCTAATTCTGTTGGAGAATTTAGGCTTCCGATTTCCCGCGAATGATTAAATAAAGATTGTATGCAAGATTATTGACTTACATAAGATTATAATATTTATTTTTTCTGTCACCAGTTAGAAGATCAAGGAACCACTTAAGAGTAGTTAATATCCCATATCCATCACCCTTAGCGATTTCCACAATGAAACTGAAAAGCCTCGTAGACCTCTGTGATAAACGCGTCATTCCTCAAATATTCTGGGAAGAATACAAATCTTTGAACGCTGATACAGATATACTAGACACTTTGGATGAAACTGTTGAAGAAGATAAAAGACATGATGAAATCTGAGAATTTGGAATGATTTTATAATTTCATACTGTTGTAGTATTTTAAGATACTAATAAAAAAAAACAGTTTTCATTACCTTTGTGTTAATTAAAATTTTCGAAATGTACATGGAGTTAAATTTTTACGATTTCATCGCAAAAGGTAAATTGATAAAACTTTGTACGTGTACCTTAAACGACAAATATCCATAAAAAACTGTCTGATAAATTATCATATGTTGCAAAATTTGTTGATAATACTGGATTTTTTAATTTTAATCACTGCAACAATTTCTATGATTCTAATATAGTGCTACAACAACTTTCAGTGATTTCCGTCCAAAATGAAGACAATATATTGAAAAAGTCATTTCCTATAAGATTACCGATCTGTCGCTTACGATGTTTTGATAAAAATGCATCGATACGTTTGGCAAACACAAACATTGTCAAACAATTACATATCTCCGGTGCTTCTCTATTAGTTCCATTATAAATCATATAGTGTGGTTTACTAGATGATGTTCTGATGTAGTTTAATAGTTTGATTGCTAACGCTCGCAGTTTTAACGTGAATATGAACGCGAATACAGCTGAGCGGAAAAAGGATAAATTTCTCCTAAAAAGATCAGTACGTTGTGAGGCTGTTGCAATTTCATTCAACGATGGTGGGAAACATTACGATTTAGTAAGTCCATCCCACAGTTTCACTGTCACACAAAAGTATTTCCACATAATAGCATGTAAGTCATCGCTAAAAATAAAGCTACAAAGACCCAAAAATGGAAACATGTTTCTAAAAGAGTTTTCCTTCCTGAAACTAATTCCTATCCAGACGTTACCAATGAGAAATACAAAAATAAAGAAAAACAAGTTTCTGCAATACCTGAAAAAAATCAACGAACAAATACAAAATATCGACGAGCAAATTCGGGAGTCAGGTTAAAAATTCACTGTGAAAACCAAATCCCAACTTTGCTTGACGGTACCTCATTTTGGCCAAAGATCCGGAAAGCCACATCCCGCGTGAAAAGGTACAATAAAGGGGCAATAACAACATTTAAGGGAAATTTTCAGTTAAAACTACGTTGCATTTATAAAGCATCGGATTTAAATGACATTAATGATTTGTGGAGTCCCTAGTTTCTGTTGGGTCCTACAATATAACCAAGAAGGAAAGGATTATGCATCCTCTGCCATGGGTCCAAAACGTCTTTTGTACCTTGAGGACGAAGTATAAGTATATTTAGTGCTCTGGTATAATTTTTTGATTCCTTCTAATTTTCGTATTTATTGTTTTGATTTTAATCAAAATTATCGAGCACCCAAATATGATTTCGCTTAAATAGTAGATAAATAATAAATACCACTCCTGCTGCCAAAAAAAATAAACTAGCTCTGTCATTTCAATAATAAGATGCCACGTTTTTTCTGATGTTTTAAGAAAGCTAAGGTTGACTTTCATAAGGAATATGGTTAAGTACGTGAGTGTGGATTTTTTACTGTTCGGAAACATTTCTTTCTAGCGCTAGTTCTATTGGCCTAAATGGTGATCTTGGAAAAGTGGAAGATGGATACCTAAAGTCTGCGTTGGTGAAAGTACTCATCAGAAGAAGCTAAAAAAACGCATCATATATTTATATAGTTTTTTATTGTATGTATTTATTTGTTTGTTTGTGGAAGAAGCCTTGATATGTATGTGGCTGGAGGAGTTCCATTTCCAATAGAAAATTTTAACGTGACATAGCGCTTATGATTTTGCATCTTTATTCGAAAAGACAGCATTTTTTAGAATTTTTCTACGCTGAACAATTTACCGACCTCACCCGTGATCGAATCCATGGCCTTTCGGTTCATTGACAAACATGCTAATCACTACATCAAACTAGATCGACGAGTGTATTTGTTAATTTTACTGTTGCCATTGTTTGTGTTACTTCCCGGAGTCGTGTGACGTCATAAGTATCTTTTTGGAGGAGTAAAATAGTCAACTACAACTATCGAATAACTTCTAAAATAAGTATTAATTTTATAATTCTCGTTTATCAAACCACTCGTATGTTGCTTCTTCCCGCAGGCACCTTTAGCAAGGAGCTGATATGAGTATAATTTATCCTTCACTAGTTAGTAAGCGTGGCTTTTCCAGCCTAAATTCTTAGAAAAATTTACATTTATTAATTTAATGGTGCCAAAACGAATTCTCTAGATTAAATAGTAATTGCCGTACATTCCCAGACAAGCTTTGTATTACAAACCAAGGAGTTTTTTCATCAAATTTCTAACGATGATTGTTTCATAAATTACAATGGTATTTCGCGAATTTCAACTACTTTGCATAAGTAAACAACACCGGAAAGATGTCTTTATATTAGGGATATAACCTTTTTTTGTATATTACAATAAAACTACAATAAAAAATAAATATGCAGGCGGTTTTATTTATTAATGTCTGCAAGTTTCTGTAATTTTATACTCATACGTTTTGCGAAATGTTTTGTTAACTGGTAAATGAAATACTTGTCATAAAGTTTCTCATAATAATAATTGCATTTTAATATTACCAATCAATGTTTCGTGTTTTTTCTGCAGTCTAATAAAAACACCGAAATTCGTGCACTGTTGTACACAGAAAATCTACCGTCTTATTTCATTTGTTAACGTTGATTCACAATTTCACGATTGTTGCCCCAAACACTAAAATAACTTTGTTCCTCACTAACGCGCAAAGTATACGATGCATTCTTAGGAACGTATGGCGTAGCTTAAAATGGATGTGTTGAAATGCGGGGAACGTTGGTGGAAACAATCATCAGTATTCGTTTGTATAAAGGCCTCTTAAGTGGAATTTATATCGCATTCAAAATAAATCGAGCATCTTAATGTATTGAAGTTCACCATAAGATAGAACCATAATCAAAAAACAATAAATGTTGTTTGTATATGGAAGGGTCGGCACATCGAAATGAAACTTAAGTGGACAGGTTGTAATTAAAATTAATTCAACATATCTATTTTTGTACACTTGTAAGGGAAAAAACTTTTGACCGAGTATTTCTTTTTTTTTAAATGTCAGAGAAAGTACATTTTAAATCTTATTTCCAGGCCGATACTATAATTAAATTTAGAACTAAAGATATATGTGTATAAAATTAAGGTTCATATTTGCTGGTCTTTTCCAATATTTTCAGTTTTCTAGGATACAAATGAAACTTACCAAATGCTCGTTGAAGCAACTGTTGTAAAAAGCGATTTACCTGAAACAAATTAAAAATTAAAGATGTGCTTAAATAATAAAATATAGAAATTCAAAAGCTTTCTCACGGTAATTTCATGAAATATTACAATACTACATTAATACTACTTCTGTTAGAATCGTCTAATAATTAAATGAGTAATGTCAGTTACCACCTAGCAATAATCGTGAATCATGATTGTCAGTTTAGAAGGTGGAAATCGATACTTAAAAAGTTAATTATTACATAGGTAATAAATATTAAATAGGCCCCACTGTTGACTATTTTAATCTCTTAGTACCTGTTGAAAAAAACAAAAATCTGAATTGAAATTATTAAATATCTTGGAAACAATCATTGAAGTAGCAACAGTTGGTAACACACGCTTTTATATATCTTTTTATATTTATCTTGTCCTAGTTCTTTTTTACTTAAATGCTGACACTTGCTGTAAAATAATTAGAAAATATTGTATCTATAGTTAGAAATGAAATAATTAAAACAATTGCGACACACATTGAAAATTAATGCATAAATTGTATATATATATATATATATATATATATATATATAT
>JAHWXV010803571.1:0-13177 GCA_024586415.1 Phrixothrix hirtus
AAAGATAATTTTACCGTATTGTACATATTTGCCTACGTCAAGATTACAATTTCAATATTTAATCCTTTAAAGGACATTTATAAACGGATACACTATATGTCTGAATTTGAGATAGACAGAAGATAAAAGAAAATAGGAAATCAAAATTTCATTATTAGAATGATTTCGGTGTTTCTATTCAAGAAAGGCACAATTTTGGGGATCAAACACGAGTAACGCTTTATCAATTTTTAATTCTTGATTTCGTCGAAATAGTTTTATTGAGTTTCTAGTCATTCCATTATGCTTATTCATTAACAATGATTTAATAATAGTTTAAATTATTGTACTAGTATTTAGGAATATTAAAATGCATTTGTACAACTTCGATTTATTTTACAAAAAAAGTAAACTTATATTGCGTCCTTCGCCTTTTCTATTCAGTTTTTGTGACTTTTCTGGTACAGTATAACTCTGTTATATCGAACTTGGAAATTGCAAGCATTTCGTTTGTTATAAGTGCTCGTTCACTGTATTAAAACCATTTAAAATGTACGTTAACGTACTAATACAAGCTACAAATTAAAACCGGGTACAGATTTATGTAGAATCACGTGCAAATAATTTCTTTTCGGCGCGCTTCGCGTTGGATCAGTGAGCAGTGTAGTAAGCTTGTAGCTTACTAAAACGCGGAAACGCGAATCATAAAGTTGTATGAGCTGCTAAAGGTAATCGTAGACCAATTAAATTATCAAAGTTCAACAAAATTTCTGTAAATCTCCGCTAACTCATGCAATGCGAAGCTGGTCGAAGTGAAATTCTTCACAAGGGATTATACCTTTACAATTCGTATCGCTTCTGTTTCCCGTACTGCATTACAGAGATGAATGGTTGTACATTCGAACGATGAAATAAATTGTAGCAGCGTTTTCTGCACACTTTGCCATATCGCGTCCCGATTAAGTAAGCGACATGCGTTACAGAAGTTTTACAGAACTTTCGGTAATCTTCGAACACTTTTGGCAGATCTCGGAGGAGTAAATCGTACTTATCTCATTTAAAGATAATTTTATGTAAGCGTAATACCACGCATAAGTTCGTGTGCATTTAAAAATTACGGTGCGCGGCGCGGCATTTCACAAATAAGCGATAAGCTTTACATGTCTGACGGAATTCTTGACAAGTATTTTAAAACTCCCTTATCAGTCTCTACATACGTTTGACTAATGCAAGTAACTAAGCTTATTTATCTTCTTTGTTGACTAATTCTTAAAATTAGTTAGTGTTTTCAAATTAAGGATATAAAAGATCGTAAAATCTAATTTGCAATAATTAAAGTATTCGTTATTTCCAATCGTTCATTATAAATGTGTTCGTTAAAATCAATCATAAACTATACATTAATAAATTTAAATCAGTTTGGGACTTGGAATTTTGTTTGTTATAGGCGATTGTTCGTTATATTTCGGGTTCGCTGTAAGAGAGTAATACTATTTTTAAAACAACTGAAGTTGTTTAGAAATTCTTCATTTGCTGAAATAAATATCACCTGACTTTGCAATTAATTAACGGTAATTTGGAGAAAACACTTCTATATTTTTCATCTTCAAAGTATTTCCACGATTGTGAATTTTCACTTACAAGGAAGGTACCCAATTTTGATGAAATTTGGGTACATTAAAATTTAATACACTCGCATTTTTTATATCTGCGCTAATTCGGTTTTAGTAGATAAAAATCGCCCACAAATTGGGCCTGTATTACACAATATATAAAACTTAGTCATAGGGATGAAAAACATCCCTCTTTAAAATATATTTTTGTGTCCTAACACCGAATTATTTCTCTACAATATATCCAAACTTCATAAAAATTGCAGCGGCGCGCTTGGATTGCCTTCCCTATAAGATTAGCAGAAATACTTTAGAGTAAAAATCATTGAGCTGTTTCATCCAAATTTTAGAATTATAATTATGAAGCCCGACTATATTATTTTAGTAAACTAAACTTTTTATTCTCAGCTTTGTTAGGCAGATGCGCAATATTCGTTGCAATTTTTGCCATTATTTTCCAGTTTTACAAACAACATTTTATATATGTTAATATAGGATGTGTATTTAGTAATTGATATTTCTTTTAATTTTGCATTCCTAAAATTTAATATCAAGTCGTACAGTACAGTGTTTATATTGAATTTGATTTTGTATAATTTCAAGAAGTTGAATCTATTTATCATTGCGACAATGTATTAACTTGTGTTTAAATTAAACCAGTGTTCTCATCTGTTGAGATTTAACTTTAATTAATTAGTTATGTATTTCTTTTGGGTTTTCTGGAACAATTAGGAATATTATTGTTTTCTTAATTTTCAACATTTACCTTTTTTAAGAATAAGGTCAATTGTCAGTAAAATGGTGTATAATTTTTAGTTACTAAATATTTCTTCCGGAAATTGTTGCAGATTGACAATCCAACATTTTAATCTTTAAAACCACTAACAATTTCACATTTCGGTAACCGTCTAAATAATTACAGATTGAAAAGCTTTCTTCGATAATTTGACATGTGCTCAAAAAATAATAATTCTACATTGTTATTATTATCAAGTGGTGACTATATTTGGCGTTATTTAATAATACATCTATTACACCGTTTGAATTATTAAAAGTAAAACAGATAGGACAACAATTATTATACAACAATTTACTAAAGATAAACTTTTAAACGAAAATTTTTTCATTAGATTTTAGAGGACAAAGTTATTACACTAACTTTAGAATCATAACCGCAGCAAATGTAAAACTTACAATTAGTTTGAACTATTTGTCCAATAATTGCATTACCTGATCGATAAATCTAAATGCAGCCATAACCTGTATACGAAAGTCCTAGTTACACGACATAAAACCATTGACTACAACATTATACTATTATGGTTCAAGGACAAACGTTATTTCATTATAATCAGAAATACGTGATATTTTTAGCTATAAATGGATATTTAGCGTGCATAGAGAGTTTAATTTGAATAGAAGACCCATTAGTAAACATTAAAATGCTGAATCTTACATAATCAAACCTTGATTCAAACTCTTCTATAAGTTATTTCAAATATTTTATCATCATTAACATAACAGTAGATATATTCTAAATATTTTTATTGACTGAAAATTCTAACGGTAGGATTAAAAACCACGCAATGTGAAATCAATGCCAACCCATTAAATATTGCATTTTTCATTTGCTGTTTTATTTTTATCACCAAACCTTTCTGTAATCAGAAGGCGATTACATGAACAAGAATTAAGTATTGTTAGTTAAAGTGATTTTACGCAGTTAGAACAACAAACTAATTAATTGACCATTTGGAGTATGTAGTTTTATACTTTTTACCTCCTTTATGTTTGAATTGTTAAAAATTCATTAGAGTATTTAAGAATGGGCCTTTTCTTCTAGACTTGTTTGTTGGTTCTTTTCATGATTCCTTTTAGGAGTTTTAGTTGGATTTCTCCAATTAGTTGCAGAGAATCTGCCCCAGGTCTGAGAAGTGACTGAGAATTGCTGAGAAAACATCTCCATTGGTTTTTGAGTTTGCGATGGCCTGTAGTATTGTTTTTGCTGTGGTAATCAGTTTGTCTACGTTAATATTTCCCAGCCACGTCAGTAATGAGTAGTTGAAGTTCTCTGCCGGCTGTTTTTGTGCCTGGAGCATGTTGGTGTTGTTTTTTGGTGTGTTTTTGGCAGTTATGTCTGCATACGTTGCCGATCTTCTGGCGCTTGCAGATTTCAATGTTTGTATTTTGTGTTTAGGATGCTTGGTAATTCGCCCCCACAGTTCGCGCAGATGGGCGGAGGTTCCTTCTCTTTTCGGCATTCGAAGATGAAATGGCTTTTTCCGCATTTCAAGCATTTGGCGAGGGCATGGCAACTACCTTGGGCGTGTCTATAGCGCTGGCATTTATGGAACTGAATGATGGTGTTTTTTCTTCTGGGAGATTCCACAGTTACAGCAAGTCCAAGAACGCTTTTGATGTTGAAAATGGCTTTTGCAGCTTTATTTGCTTTATTTAGGAGTATGCACATAAGGGGCATGGGTAACTTTTTCTGCTGCCCCCTCTGTACATCCTCCTCGTAGATATCACTGGTAGGTTTGGCTCCTGCAGGTCTCCCAACACTGCATTTTCTGGGATTGCCTCAGGTATCTCCCTCAGTACCACTCTCAGCGGTTTTTCTGAGTTCAACCTGTATGTATGACATGGGAGTTCGTTTTCATTTAAAATTTTTGTTAGGTTCTGGCAATCGGTGATGTTTTCTGTTATCATGGCGATTCTATCTGCCAGGTTCTTTGCATGTAATAGTTTAATTCCGTTGTGCTTTATTATCTTCTTCCCAATTTGATTTGTCCCGAAGTATAATGGGGGGATTTTTTCGGTCTTCACCTTTTGCCTTGTTTCTGTAGAGGATGTCGGTTCTTCTGGATGATTGTGCCTTCTGCTTCTAGCAGTTGAAGGCAATTTGTTGTGCTTACCTTTGCTGACCGTTCTGTGGTTTATTTGGCGGTCCTTTTCCTTTTGTTCTTTTTTTGTTGAAATTCTACTTCATCTTGAGTGAAATGTTCCATCTCTGCGTTTAATATTTGCCTGACTTCCAGGATGGTTAGTTATTTGCCAAGTGTGTGTGGCGCTGAGGCTTCTATTGTAGCCTACTTGACGGGGCTGGATGGGGGCTGTGGCGTTGCTTTCGCTGCGTGGTCATATTCAGTTTTTCGCGCTGGGGCGGCTTTTTGGACTTTTATTTCTTGATCAAAAATTACCTGACTGCTGATTTAAAGATTTTGGCATAGTTCATGTGTGAATCTTTGTCCTGCTTAATGATATCGAGCAGTTGAAACTATTTTTCTGGCTTCTTCGATGTTTCCATCGTGATAATTGACTAGGGCCCGGTTCAGCGTTCTTTCTATGGTTAAATACATTTTGGCACTCTTAGTTTTCACTTGAGTTCAGATACTTAATTTTCCCTGCACCCGACTTACTGTACTTTTTACAGGAAATGGGCCTAAGGTACAGCACTGTGTCACTAGAATAGCCTAATCACTCTCTCCGGTTCTCTCGATTCTAATGATAATCTTTTTCCTAATACCAATTTATCTACGTAATTAAATTCTAATGTACTTACTTAAACAGTGCGGAGGTTAGTTCTTAATTGTAGGAATGCAAAACAGCTAATTTTACTTTTTGAAGTATGTAATGGTAGCTTGAAGAATGCGTTAACCTGCAATAGTCTGACTCTTCTTTGCTGACATCTTTGATAGTACATAGTAAATCCACGTCAATGATTGTAATATTTCTTTGTTTAAAGTTTACTAGTAGAATTCCTTGACAATTCTAAAAATACTTATTACAACTTTTTTGATTTGTGTCATATATTTTTTGGCCATGTCGATTTAGGCTTTTAATGCCTCCCTTCAGTAGACAATTGCAACAACTCAATCTCCTCTAGTTTGATTTTTCTTAAAAATTCTTTAGTGTTTGTACAAATTGAATAGCACTCAAGGTGACCTGTATGATACCTGTTCATTTCTATTACAACGTATTGAGGATAAAGAAACTCTGTACCCTATTTTTAATTAAATTGACGCAATTTTCTTTCTTCCATTAGCAATTAAGTTCGCTAAGAGTCTCGACGGAGGGGAATGGCCAGTATATTAAATTAAATATCCTCATCCACTCACTTCACCTTCTTATTCTAAACCTCCTATCTGTTACGTATTTGGCATGTCTTTTATTTAACGCACCCGTTTTAGTTTTTAGCTTTTATTGCACCGTAAGGTGACAGTTCTAATCAAGTACGTATGTGGTTTTGCTGTTTCTGTTTTTTTTTTCAATCATATGCCCTATACGATCTCATTTTTTGAAAATCCTTATATCGCATCCTGTGCTTATTAATTTTGTTCAAAAATGATAATATACTCGTGACTTTCACTATTTATCCTAATTAGATTTTCACGTAATTAAATTTTAAGTATAATTGAAAAATGTTGGTTCTGACTTCATTCTAACGTTTTTATTTCTTGATTCGTTTCCGCTCCCGGCAACTATTGAATTTAAGGCAAAATTTCTCTTCATGCGTAAATCGTCGATGCGCGTTTATTTCTGTATCACTCAATCCTATTATTTCTGCATTCGCAATCTCTAAACGTCATATGGTTATGTTTTAAAACTGAAAATGCCGTGTACTGGATTTAGATTTTTCTGGAATTTTGCTTAAATATACAAAGACATAAGATGCTGGAAATAATAAGATTTTTAGAAATATTGTAAGAAACTTCTGCGAAAATAACACATAGTAACTTAAGGAAAATCTACAACGATATTATACCGTAAAATGGGATTCAAGAGATCAATTTTTAACTTTAAAAATTTGCCATTTTTATATACAGTAACTGTTCATATTCGTACATAACATATCGCAAGTCAGTCTATTCACTAAAAGAGGAGAAAAATCACTTTCATGACTGTTCTGACTGATACTGTTCAGAAAGATTAGATGTAATTAGAATTATTTACAGGCTTTATTAAAAAGGGTACAAAAGACAACCTTAGTAAATACATAACACCTGCCTTATAAAACAACAAAATGTAGAACTGCAAAATGTACATTAATTACCTTAACTTATAATAGCAATTTACTGGACCTAGCTGAAATAAATTTATATTAACTTGAAACTCTAGTTGTCCTCGGCAGACCAGTTTGAATGATTTGTTTTCTTCGATTTATTCGTAATTAGTATCGTTTTTATCAAGCATTTTCTATAAATTAGTTATTATCCGAGCACTTTCAAACTCTAGAAATAAAATACACAAATTTGTTGGTGTTTACTTTGACCAGTTTCGACAAAATCCAAAAAGACAGTTCCCAAAAATGCTGTAATATCTTTTCCCAAACTTTGTCACTATTAGAAACCTTTGTATGCGTATTAAATTGTCCTGTATAGTTTGTTTCATTCTAGAGTTGTCTAAAATATTAACTTCTGAATCACTGTTTAAGTCATTTATGTCATTTTCATTCTCAGATGGTGAAACAGGCACGCTGCCCATGGTGTAGTTTCTAGCCTATGATTTTATCACTCCTTACATTATTTAATTAATCCTTAGAAGATAACGTTGTAATCTTGTTGTAATCACTTTGAATGACAATGACCCTTCTTAAATCTACTTTTAACGTTTTCTTTAACTATATCTAGAAATTTGGAAAAAAAATCCAGAAACGTATCTTTTGCCAATGAAGTCTCTTGCATTCAAGGTTCTCGTTTCTATTTTAAAAGGATGTCTATTCAAGCAACATTTGGTCGCCTAAAGAAAGGCATATGTTAGGTGAGATTAGCATAGTTGCTAGAGTGGAATACAAAGTGAATACTATGTTCCATGTACTCTAGTCCTTACCAAATTTCTCCTTAAAAATGGCACAGAGACCCTTCTGGCCAAGGTTTACTAACTAATTTAATGCAGCTTCACTTGTTCCCTGTGAGGAAAGTGTTAGATTAAGTGTTAAATAGTTGCGGATAATATTTGTGTGCAGACGGCAGAAAAACCATCATATATTGAAACAACTGTTAATAAAAGTGTAAATGGCTGGAGGTTGCCTGATGATGTTGTACAGACGGTAATATTAAGAAATCCTGAACATTCCCACGAAGACACGTCATCATCGTTTAGTACTACAGGATGACTAAACAAACTGTTCGATTGAAGTGATAAAACGAGAGAATGAGATATGAAGACACTAGCAACCTCCTCCACTTCAGAAGAGTTAATTTATACTATCCAAATAAGTGTACGTTCAAAAGGAAGGCGATCTATAGCACACATAATACAGCAAGTATTACTTCACCTAAATACACCACAAATCTCAAACGTCTCTCAAACATCCTGTACCTATTAAACTTGCAACTGAACTAGTATTATCATTATACGTTGATGTAAAACTAATCAAACTGTTGACCCACCTTATATTTGTAATTTAGTTTATATTTTTATACACTTTTTATTGCATAATCAACACTTTTATAATATTTGGTTCGCTTTTTCATTAAAAGAAGTCTTTTCGTTTATAATCGTTAACATCGACATATATGTCATGCGCATAGCTGCCTCGTTTCACATCAATCTGTATTAAGATCTAGATATATTGAGTTTAACTTCTCGTTACAATTATTGTAATGAATTTTCATTTTAATTAGTGTTAAATCAATACGATATATGGTACTACCTACCAGTCTATTGGTAAATCAGTTAATATTTGTATTTCTATTATCGAATTGTCTGCAAGTGTTACTACCACAACTTTGTTCACCTATAAGATATCTTTTCATACAATCCTAAACCTTATTACTTTACCTACCACCTACAAAAAAAACACTGGCAGTGCCGACTTTGAAGATACGAAGTTGTTGCTTTGGTAAGTGTATGCATGTAGATACATTCATTATTTCGTTGTTTCACTTCGTATTTCCGCCCTTTTTTATGTATAATGTATATTTATGTAATTTTATATATTAAGTTCGTAATTTTGCATAACAACCTTTGATAATTAACTAACTATAGTCCATTTACCCTAAATTAATATAACATAAAGATACAGCGACCTGTTTAATTTGGTTACCAGACGAATTACCTTCTATACCTATAATGGATATCTACCTTGTGTTTTGCACACAAAACAGCTGGTCCTTCGAGCCGGATAGGATTCTTTTTTTTGTTTTGCAAATTTTATTCTCGCAAAAATTTGTTGCAATCAGTTAAATCTAAATTTCGAATCGTAAATAATTTACAAATCAATTCCCATATTCGAAAGTATTTAGTTGTTTGTTGAAAAAGCATGTCTTTAATTTGGTAATATATTTGCTTTCAAAGTATTAAACATTTTCGTTGGGTTGAAATAAACAAAATTTCTAGTATATTTCATAAATGCTGACTTAAATGTAATAAAAGTCTTGATTTATGAAGTTGTTAATCATGAACTTGTTATACAATTTCCAGCAAAGCCCATTAAATCGTAGGCTACCCCAAGTACATTATACTACATTGTAGACATTCTCACAATCTTTTGTTGACATTAAGTCAAAATAGTCAACTCGATTATCGCATCTCTTTAAAATTAGAAAACCCTTAACTGAGAATTTAATATCCTACATTGTTTATATGTCGTTTGTATACTTTGTTTATATGATATTTTATTTCGAATAACATATTTATTTGATTTAATTTCACTAGATTTTCGTTGTAGTTATTTAATACACTATATTTTCTTCAAAATGTATCAAAAATTTCATTATTAGCAATCCAATGTTTTACTAAAAAGGCGGAATCCCAATTTTTAGATACATAGGTCCAAATTGATATCAAAAATTAGCTTAAACTATTGTTGGCACAAACATATTTAAAGATAAATATAATCATGTTCTTTCAAAACTGGAGGAGTATGACAAATTAGAACAATTATCAAGAGGTCTTAGCGAGGATGAATCTATTACATCAGTATAAAAAATCGAAAATGTATTTCAATCATTTTCTCAAATTGTCGAACAAAAGGTTAAGCCAATGCATTCACCAATAGGTCGTTATAACGTAACACTTCCAAAACTAAATGTTCTTAAATTTAACGTAGATTTTCATTCCTTTTCAACAACATTGATGGTGAGATTTGAATCAATTATTCACTCTAATTCGAACCTATCTGATTTAGAGAGATTTCAGTACTTACTTGTTTCATTACAATCAGAAGAACTACAAATCGTTCAGCACTTGCCTTTGAGGAGCTCTAATTATCTAGAAGCCGTAGACCTATTGCGTAATCGTTTTAGCAACTGGAAACAGAAAACTACTTACCACTGCACGAAATTATTATTGCTTTCAAATCTTGACAGCCGTTCTGTTGCGTCAATGAGAAGTTTCTTAGGCATGTTTAACGTTTAGTTTAATTCATTGCAATCAGCCAAAAACTTAAATGTATACAACGCCTTTTTGTCAACCTTTATTTTAACTCACTTTGATAAACACCTCGCCAACAAACTACAAGTTTTCCTAACAGCCAAATGGTACTGACTGACAATGTTGAAATAAATTTCTCAATTTCGCAATCTAAACTCACTACAAAATTCGATTTCAAATCCATTTTTAAAACAAAATTCAAATCTAATTCGAGTCCCAAGTCGTCGATTTCATCGCTTCCTACAAATACTTCCTCGATTTGCTCGTGTTGCAAATGTGAATTACACAAGCTGTCAACCTGCTCAGTATTTGTCTAAGCAACGTTTTGATTTCGATAAATAAAACCGTTTTTATGTTGTCTTGCGAATTATTGTATTTCAGAATGCAAATCCAAGTTCTTGTGCCGAGTATGTTATAAAAAACGCCATACGTTATTGAATTTTGAAAAGAGGTCAAACTCCTCAACTATGAATAGATCGCCTCGTAGCAATTCAAAATCATCTGTTTCGTAGTTCCTTAGAGTATCTTAGTTAGAACAATCGTATTTAACTCTCATCCATTCTTCATTTTGAATCAAATTACCTCGTCTTAGTCTAAATCTAGAAGTTAAAATATTACTAGCAGATTATGTTTTAGCCAATCACGCTTTCGATACGCCTTCCCAAATTGATGCTTTGTTTAGCGCAGACTTAGCTGCCGAGGTTATTGTTAATACACCGTATCCATTTCAACTCAAACTATCATTTGTTCTCCAAACAATATTTGGTTCCGCAGTTATTGGATCTGCATCTACTCATTGAGTGTTCACAACTTTGGGAACTTCTGTTCCTGCTCTTTGTTAGTCGAACATCTTAACCGAAAAAACGAAGAACCTCCTTCATTACCCTCTTCATTCACAAATGAAAATGAATATTGCGAAAAATTTTGTTTTAACAGTTGTTCGAGAAAACTCTGCTCGTTACTAAATTCGATTACACTTTAACCTTAATTATGAGCTCACTTTTGAATACTCTTATCAATTCGTCTACCCATTGCTTACTGTCGTTGGATAAACGTTTTACTTTTGCCCCTTTGTTCAAGACCAAATACCTTAGTCTTATGCAGGAATATCTATACTTGGGATACATGTGTCCGCTTCTTTCTTCTGAAACACCAAAATACGTTATACCCCATCATGGCGTGTTTAAATCATATAGCGATACTTCGAAACTGAGAGTTGTTTTCAATGTCAGCAGTAGATCTTCACCCGGAAAATCTCTTAATGACTTACTATACGTTGGAACTAAACTCGAACTATTGTTGTCCAACATTATACTTCGTTTTCGTCAGCACTCTATAATTTTTTCTTGTGGTATTCGACAAAAGTATCGATAAATTAAGATACATCCCGAGCAGAATTATATCAATGTGATTTGTGGCGAGACACACTTAGCGATACTGCAAAAGTATTTTTGCTGACTACAGTCACATTCGGAGCTATTTTTTCCTAATAAGCAACCCTTTAAACCTTGAAACAATTGATGGTTAATGAAATACACAAGTTCCCTTCTGCTTCCCATATTTTAAACAATAATATTTTTGTTGACTATATAGTTACTGGAGCCGTTACTGTTTTTCTAAAAGATAGTTAATTTCTTTACTCGCCCGTGGTCATTTTGAACTCAGAAAATGATTCAGTAATTCAAATAAAGCTTATCTCGTTAATTGCACATATGTACCACCATTGCGGTTGGATTTCACATATTGTAATGATAACCAAGTGTCTAGTCCAACAACTCTGGTTGCTGTCGCTCAGTTGAAATAATCCACTTCCAGGAAAATTTATTACAATCTGGCAACCTACTTTACAATCTTTTGAAACTTTCCGTAAGGTCTCTATACCTCGCCTGATACCACGCACAAAGTTTATGGTTTCTGTGATGAGTCCCAATGCGTTACGCCGCAGTTATTTTCCTTCGTTCCAATTGTAACAATCAAATTTTGTTATCCTTATTTCTGAGCAAAACTTCAATTAAAACTATCACACTTCCTCGTTTGAAATTATTACTAGGCTTACATTTATTAGCCCAGATTATTCAAATGTTCTTAGGCGTTCTTCAAACCGTTTTGTCTTTTGCATCCATTCACTTGTGATGTAATTCCACTATAGCTTTGAATTGGCTTCAAACAATGCCTCACAAATTAAAAACTTTCGTCGCAAACCAAGTCGATTTCATTAAAGAAGTTACTGAACTTACTTGGTTGTGTTACATTCCGTCTAAATTAAATGCTGTTGACCTTCCTTCACTTGCTATCGCATCTTTTGACACGATTTGCCATTGATGTGGTTTTCGGGACTGCCTTGGCTCCTCGAATGCCCACACAACTAGCCTAAGTAAATTTTCCTTAAAAGAAGTCTTTCCGTTTGTAATCACTAACACCTACATATAAGTCATACGCATAAATTATATAGCTACACAGTTCCATATCAATCTGTGTTAAGATCTATATTTTGTCGATCTTCGAATGAATACGCCACGCCGCGTTCAAGTCTCCGTCCTAACTTGCCGTTATAATTATTGTCGTGGACTTTTCGTTTTAATTATTGTTATATCAATACGGTCTACGGTATTACGGTATTACCTACCAACCTTTTGATAGATCATTAATATTTGTATTATTATTATAGTTGTCTGCAAAATATATTAATCTACAAGTGTTAGTACCATAACTTTATTCACTTATAAAATATTCTTTGATATGTCCCTAAACTTTATCACTTTACCTAACACCTATGTACAAAGCTTGCAATGCCGACTTTGAAGATACAAAACTATTGCCTTGGTAAGTACATTATTTGACGTTTCACTTCATATTTCCCCCGTTTTTGTCTATAATTTATATTTAGTACTTGGGTATGTTAGGTTCGTATATTTGCAAAACAATTTTTCATAATTATACAGTCGATTTACACTCAATTAATATAATATAAAGGTTCAACGGCCTATCTAATTTGGTTTCAAGACGAATTACCTTGCATATCAGTAACCGACATCGACTTTATGGTTTTTACACAAAGCACAAACATCTAACTGTCAAATTTAAACGTAAAGTACAAAACAAAATACGAAAATATATATATATATATATATATATATATATATAGGGAAATTACTTTTTTAATTTAAAATTAATATAATTATAATGGTTATGTATATTTAGATATTAAA
>JAHWXV010803609.1:0-10830 GCA_024586415.1 Phrixothrix hirtus
GAATGAATTTTTATAAATCTTTTTAATTTCTAAATATACATAACCATTATAATTATATTAATTTTAAATTAAAAAAGTAATTTCCCTATATATATATATAAAACAACAATTACTGGTCAACTGTATCTCTCTGACTGCTGTTAGATATACTGTTGATGGTTCCTAGTTGTTAATAAATATTTATAATGGGACGAAGCAATTGTTTAAAACAAAATGTTTAATTCTTTCCTTAAAATGTCTTACAGTGATAGGTTTACTATAATTTCTTTAAAATAAAGACGAGCTGTATACTTACTACATTTTCACTGCGTTTATTTTATTGAAAAGGATACTATTTTTAGAAATAAGTTTAAATTTCAATAATGTTTTACATTGTTTTACGTCGTTTTGACACAATGCTAAATTCTATAAATAATTTTTGTGCAAATTTAATAAAATCGTAAATTGTGTTTTTTAAACGTTTGGGTTTTCTTATAAATATGTTCAACAAACTACGTTGACAATAGTTTAAAATAAAGACAGAAAATCAGTTTAATACAAATTTGACGTTAGTAGATACAATTGTTTGCTTCCAGTAATGAAAACCTTTTCACACAAAATTTTATATGTAAATTCTATATCAAAAACTTCTGTCAAATAGGCCTTAATTTAAATTTTGTCTATCCAAGTTCAAACTTTTATTAACTTTATGTATTTAACACATTTTAACACATTTTTAAATAATTATTTACGTATAATTTAAACGATTTAAAAGAATTCGATTTCCTTTTTATTCAAACAGTTAAGAGCCAATGCACTAGGGGGAGTACATAATAGAATTAGTCACGTTGTAGAAGTAATTCTCCCTTTTATAAACATAAGCAAGCGGTAACTTTATATGGCGGAAAAATTTATAGCTAACTTTTGTATATTTGAGGGCGATTTAAAAATAAATTATATTACACGTATATACGAGCAACACAATTTTAGATTAAAATAGTTAATACAAAAAATAGTACTAGAAAAGCGTATTTACATCATTGTCAATTTTAACGAAACTTTCACCATGTATTTTGTTTCATAAAAACTAACAGCTTAGTAGAAAACATTTATAATTAATAAATTGCATTGTCTTACCTTGTAATCCGATGTTTACATTGCAGTCTTTGTGTTTTCTAAAGAAGGAATAAAAAGAAGACCAATGCTGTTTGAATGCCTGTGTACTAGTGGGCTGCTGTAAGATTACCTGAGATACTTCTTCCGCCAAAAACAGAGAATAAGAGTAGACAGAGGCACGGGTATTTAAGATTAACTGATAATATTGTCACAACATTCGCCGCAGAGAAAGTAACTGCGAATTCAGAAAAACCCGCATGTGGCCTCTCGAATACCATAGTAACGTTAACTACTACATTATCCTAACTCGGTTGTTTCCTTAAAATCTTAAGTAAGTAGCATTGGCAAATCAAACAAAAAATGGAATTTGAGAAAATTTTAAGTAAAGTTTTCAGGACGAAAAATCACATTTGCGATAGGTAGTCTAGATTTTCAAACTAATGGTCTATAAACATGACACCATTTAATACAGTTGCCTGTTTAGATTTAAAATGTTTATTTGTACCATGCTCGCTAACATTTTTGTTAAGTATTGATTCAAATTGTCAAAAATGAAGTTTAATAATTGTTCTACAAGTATTTCGGTAGCGTCTTACCCTTACTTTATCCGTAAAAATATAGATGTCAGCGCATTCTTAAATTGTGCTATCGACTACTTCACACCAAAAGAAGTTTCCAAAAACACATCACAGTCGAGCTAATTAACTAGGTAAGTACTAGCACTGACAAATGCGTTTGTAATTATTGTATATTGTATAAATACACAAAAGCCACACACTATTTCCAATGTAATAATTTCACACAAGTATCATTTATTGTTTCGTGGTTGAGGCTTTAGGATGCGAACATTTCGCATCCCGCCGGTTTAATTAATAATTATGAAACACCAATTTTATACCATCCACGATATTAACACAATACAAAGAATATGAACTAACAATAACTGAAGTTTTTACGACTTGATCATGGTTGCTGCTATTATTGTACCTTAAGAAATGACCAACTTTTTCTTTGAATTTCTCGAAAACTGCTGCTTTACGGATAAAAGTCAAGCTATAAATAAAGATTTTAATTTCGCTATACCTGCGCAATTTGATCACAAGGTTGTGAGATACGCCTTATACATATAGGGCGAGTCTAATATAATGGATATCCTTTTAAAGGCACTTAGAGGAAGATTCGTAAACAACTTTGTATTTAAAAAAAGTTGCTCAAAAGATTATAGTTTCCCGTAAAAGTCAATTTGAAGTTATAGTATAAATTAAGTTCGTTCCTGTTTGCTTTTCGTAGTAATTCATTGAAGGCATAGATTAAGTAAGTTTGTTTTGTTTCATATTTAGAATCATAGTCAGTATGATGTCATCGTAATTTGATCCTACGTTGATATTTCTCTCAACCCCGTATTTTAAATTGTTTTGCTGTAAAAACTGTATAATTCTTTAAAGAAAATGATCGACCCTGGCTTCTTAAAAGCGCGATAATCCCGTAATAGATATTTCTTTATTAATTTGATATAAAAAAGCATCAAGCTTCAGCATTAATTTATTTAAACAAAATTACATTTAGAGATTCTTTAAAAATTGAATGCGATGGTACCATAAAGAAGTTTATACGAACAAATGGCGGATATGTTCAACATTTAATGTGAATTCTGTATGTGCAAAGGAAATCTTGTAAATTTCTTTGTATTCCCAATAATCTTACTATTTATTACAAAATACTCATTAGTTTTTACATTAAAAGCATTAAAATATGTGAATTGATATGTGGGTAAATTAATGTCGTTTGTTTAATATTTACGGAAACTTCAAATTTTCAAAGTGACAATTATGTTAAGAGATCCAATAAAAGTGTTAAACCTTATTAGGTAAGTAGTTACACTAAGAAAATATGCGCATATTTACAATTTATTTTATTCATTAATTATAAATTAAATACATCCTGAACATTTAACATACAACAAAAGCAAGTTGGTCAGTGGTAAATTCTTAAATACGCCTACATAAACAATTGCGTGAACTCTTTTGATAAAACAAATCCAATTGTGTTAAAGTCAGGTTATTAATTTTATTTTACCTATCTGTAGTAAAGAGTTGTAGCAATGCGTACTTAAATAATAAAGAATTGTATCAGGGTCGGCTTGAAAATTTTACAAAAATAATGTGATGATAAAATTCCGAAAAATTTTAAGTTCCTGATCGCTTTAACTCTTAGCCCTTACAAAGATACCCATTAGATCAGACTCATGCTGTATAAAATTTTACCAAAATTGGTTTAAATTATATTTTTTAGATGTCTGGAGGTAAACCTTTTATATTTAATAAATAAAAAGTCTATAAAATTTAAATTAAGTTCTTTTATTATTTCGAATTTTTACAAATTTCTACAATTTAATAACCGTCATAGTAATACTTAAAAAAGTTCCTAATTGGCAATAAAGTTTAACTAAATTTATATCACACATGATTTAAAACATCATCAATTTAAACAATATATAAGTAATACTTATACAAAGTTGCTATGTTGATAATCAGAGGCTTTTGTACTTTTTAATATTGCGCTCAATGAAATTGCCAAAATCAAGACAAAGTTTTTAAAATGTACTTTAATATGAAACATGCACTATTTGTAAGTATACTTCGGTGGTTTACAACTGTTTCGGAAATCACCAATAAATCAATACAAAACTCAACAACTTTTAACAATAAAAAAATAAGGCTTTTTCAATTTTATAAAAATCAAGTTTATCTAAAATACAATTTAATAATGGATTAGACATTTTAAGATACATTTTTATTTATGTATATACACTGGTTGTTAAACATGACCGCAATCAATTTTCTATGAAGTTGCAAGATACAAATTAAACATTTTTGTTCACGGTCATGTTTTAATTGCTTCCTCATATTAATGTTACATCTAGGTATGTAAAAAAAATTCAAACCAATAAAGAAAATATTGACCATATACATTAATTCTAATAAACGTAAATAAAATATTGTGTTTATTTTATACCAAGGTTTATAATAGAGATTTATGTATATAAAACCAATTAGCATCATCAGGCTTAATTTTAGTATTATAATGTGACTTGAGTGGATCTAAAAAATCACACTGAAGTTACATTATAATACTAAAATTAAGCTTGGTGATTTTATAACAATTTAATTTGATTTTTTACGAAAACGTTCGCTGCATACTTTAATATAAAATAAATACTACATTTGTTGGGAGACTTCATGTTTTATTTACATTTATTAAACCATCGCCCAAATTATAAATAATTTAAACAACGATTGCTATGATGGACCCATTAAAATAAATATATCAAGTCGATTGCTCAACTTTTTCATCAAACCATGTTTTCTCTAGTTCTAAGTATTTCTTTAGCAAAATTTTTATTGCTATTTATCAAATTTTGCGCATCGTACAAAATATTATTTGTAAGCTGGTACAACCTTTTTGAATCTAATTAATTTATTAAGTGGCTAGGTATTTTTGAAAAATATTACCTCATTCTGTAGTATATTATTAAAAATTAATCAACCCCTGAACTATCTGTCAACTTGCAAAGTTTGAAACTCATGGTGTGCGCTTAAAAATATTATCTCAAAACTTAAACACGCTTTATTGCTTTTTCTGCGGATAGTTTTACTCATTGAAACGATGCCCTATCAAGCGGAAGGTTCCTAAAAGTTTAACCATTTTTGGGATTAAAATTTGAATGCGATCTTAGCAAAGTTTCAGAATTAGGGCAGTTGTTTCGTTAGCTGATTTGTATTTCAGTTTGGAGAATACAAATTTTAATTTGGATTGTTTTAAAACCATATTTTCGTTTGTTTTTGATTTTTGTTTGTTTGTTTTATACTTAAACAAGAAGTTATATGGAGAAAATATTATGATGAGATCATAGCATATGCCTTTTGGACATGCATATATTAAATAATGACTGAAAAGGATTACAGAACAGTTTCTTTATGAAAAGTGAATTAAAACTGTTTCTATTCGACAAAAGCAAAATGATATTTGAACACGGACAAAGATTACAAGATTGAGAAGAACACTAGAAATTACTATAAGCATTGGAGGAAATAGAATAACAGAAAAAATCTGGTACTGAATTCCTAATAACAAGATCGAAGGCTGTAGTAATTAACAGAAGTGTAATGCAAACTTCTATACCATTATCTATATTCTTCAACCTTAGCTCGGAATAAATAATTGCAGAACTTATGAATGAAAGCTAGGAAGGCAAAACAAACATCAAATAACTAAATATTACAAGTTAACTTCCCACAAATATTTAATGTCACCACGACCATTGAGCAAGTGATTATTGGAGAAATTGAACATCACTCAAGGGTAACAGCTTCTGCAAATCGAGAACATTAATTAAAGAACTTGCATAATGGAGGCTAACTCGTTCTTCATTTTTTGTACAACCTAAAAGGATGGACGCCAGGATGGGACAAGAAAATACAGAGAAATTGTACCAATATTTTGGCTCAATCGGGTAAGAAGGAGAAACGTCGAATTTTTGGACAAAATTGGACATAAACAGACATGTGATGAGAAACAAAAATTATTTAATACAACAATGCGCACTGAAGAAAAGGCCGTGCCACCAAGAACCATTGATAATGGCATGGAAAAGGCACGAAGATGCGATTCAGTACTATCAGTTTAAAAATATAAAATGCAGTAATCGTAGTAAGAAATACATTTAATTCAATCATTAATATGTGTAGGGTTGAAAAGTAATTAAAAAATATTGCATTTCAAGCTATTGACTATAGCATAAGTTGCTGTTTCGTTACTGTTAAGTCTTGTTTTAGGCCTTCTTGGTAGTTGGGTAGGTTATAGATCTGTTCGTAAGATGTGAGCTATAATCGTTGCTGCAGCTGTTTGTTTCTTAAAGCGACAAGCGGTTAATTCTTACTGGTGAAGTGTAAGTTAAACTAGTTTAGGGTAGAAAGTTAAACTTAATTGCACTTAAAACGCACGAGCCAAGCACTGCTCCGATGATCAACGAAGTAAATCGATGCGTCCAGTAGCGAATTTAGCACTTGACAGGCTCCAGGTACTATTCAATTTTGAGCACTTCCTGCTCTGCAGTGTGTATAAGAAACTTTAGGTGCGCGCCTCGTATGCTTGTGCGGAAATCCGCCACTGGATGTATCCAGATTCAAGTTACATCATTGATACTCCACCATGAGTATTTTAGTAGCAGTTATCAGTATGAGTGAGTCAAATGAACCTATTTCGTTGAACAACGCGTAATCGTCAAACATCTCACTTATGTATAAAAATCATTGAAATTATTTAAACGCAGCATTCAAGTCCACATTTAGATTTTGGTATATAAGAATGGGGAAAAAAGACATAAGGAGTTAAACGAGGGAAAAAATACTGATGGAGCGACAAAATCGTTAGTGCAGAAGAAATACATAATATTAAAGGACATGTGACCGTGATCGGTACAATTCAAGTTAAAATGTGTATTAGTTTTCACTAGAGAGAGGACGATTGGTGGTAGTTAGAATTTTTGGAGTGCAATTAATCTAAAATAATGAAGTCTAAAGGTAAGACCATACATCACACACAAAGAGGTTAAAAGAACAAAATATCAAGTCAAAGTTAGTCGAAGCAACAGGAAAAGCCGAACTGGGGATGATCAAACCGATCAAGTAAAGTTAGTTATAACTGATTAGTGCTAAGAACAGGAGTAGAATAACATACCGCAAATTATAAAGCTGAATATTCTAAGAACTAAGAACAGATCCATACATCCTTTGGATGTTTCTGAGACAAATAAAGAAGGAAAAGAAAGATGAAAAAATACCAAAATGGTAACGAAGTGTAAGGAAAGATGGATATATACACTGAATTCAATAAGTATCATCCTAATTGATACAATTATTGACGTACGAAGACATTAAAACCAGAGAAAAGACTATAACAATTATGTAAAACAGGTTTAATTGCTAGGAAACTAGGTACCATTACAGCTTACTATAGAACAAGAAATTGAGTTATGTTAAAGAATTTTCGGTCTTGCTAATGTGGGAATGCCAATAACTTCCAGAATTCTTCGCGGATATCTCTTTATTTCGATGAAGATAAAATTCAATCTAGTTTTACAAAAGAAATTACTGGCCGAAAGTGACTATTTCTTCAATAACACTCAAAAGTATCTCAAAGAAGGGCACAAATTTAACTTAATGATTACTTTGAAGGAAGCTATGACCCGGTTACACATATTGGACAAATCACAACTTTATTAAATATGTATGAGAAAGGATCTCAACTTACATTGCACAAAGAACAAAAAGTATTTGTAAAAAAAAATGCTAAAGAACATGGGAAAAGTGTGATTGTCATATCGCATCGAAATGTCATACTTTTTAAAGGAATAAGATGTCACCTAGCGTGGAAGGCTAACTCGCGTAGTGAAACCTCGAAAGGCTCCATGGTAACTGCTACCTTTTTTCCTTTTTCCCAGTTTAGACCGAGCCAAGTCACGTTAAGATACTGATATCATGTTTTGCTTATCAATCATGAATGGTTTAATTTTTATTAAATTAACTCTTAGAATTATTTTTAAAGTTCTAGAGATCACCACGTAGGAACACTTTACAATGTGGCATTGGAATGTTGTGAAGTGCGTCTTTGTTTCAACTCTTCTAATTTGACTGCCTTCTAGGTAATTTTAATTACAGTATATATTCGCTTTCCTATGATAAGGTTGACTTCGCGGAAAAAACTGTTATAAACTAACCTGAACGAAGTGTACGATTTACGCACGTGACAATTTCGAGGTTGCGACTGCTGGGGTTAACAAATTAACTGGTAGCCCAGGATTTGAGTTTTATTTGACTACAATTATGTCTTGAGTGAAACTACTGGTTTGTTTAGATATTATTGTGACTTAACTAAAATTATTTTCTCATGACTGGGTGTAAAATAAGTTTTACATTCCTGATTTTCGACATATAATGTGCCATTTTATTCCCTTGCCAGTAAAGATGAGATGGAACAAAAATCGATAGTACGATTAATGTACAAATAGAGATCAGAAATTTCAATTTTTAAGTTACGGACGGTCTCTTTGAAAATCGTAATTATATGTATCACGGAACCCTATATAATTAGATCACTACCCATAAGAAGAAGTTTGTATACCACTCAAGAGTAAAATTCGTTAATCCCTCAATTAAATTTGATTTCCTTCGATTGTCTTGGGCATAACTTACAATCTCGTAGTATTGTAAAGATATGTTATCTACGGTTTTTAACGTGTTGCCGATTTTAAGTTGGGCATTGGTCCGTTTTATTTGCAGCTGTGACACGTGGTCTCGAAATTTTGAGCAACAAGCAACAAGAACTTTTTTGTATGTAAGATCAGTTATCTGATAGATAACTCTTCGATATCACATCGTCATTTTTTTTATTGAAACTTCTAGAAGGGTTATTAATGCACATTGTGTAAATAATGACTCACATTGTTCTATGCTACGGTGTTATATATTATTTATGACTCTCCTTAATTTTGGCTAATCTAAAGTTGGGGTGGTGTTTTCAAAATTGGGATTTATTGTTTGTTAAAATTTCTTCCGGTTGCAAAATTATTATTTGTTTTAATTATTTTAATTAATTCGGCATTTTATTTATATATTCGATTGTTACTTTTATCTACCATATTATTGTCATGATTTGTTTACTTAAATTTATTCAATTTTATTTTATCTCCAACAATTTCGCTGGAGTATGTAATTTGAATTACATCTTTTGACCAAATTTCAGCTTCAGTCTTGGCTAATTCTAAGGCAGATGCCTAATTTATTAATCACAAACTAGTACTTGCGTATATGCGTCTAGCAACTGAATTAGAATCTACTGTGGCCGATCTGACCTGTTGGCTGTCGCACTAGAGTCCAGATATGTCCTGTCCTGTCACAAATATTCACGTTCTGGTTACATCTGTTCAATTAAGTTACCTCCTATTTGTTTTAGCAATTACATTGCTTGTAATTATACATTTTCTTTTGTTTATTTATAATATACGCAAACATTGTTTATCACCGATTGAATGAATCAGTAGTCTGCTTATTACATTCTCACATTTTTAATCATCTTCAAAGAGTCGCAGCAGAATACTTGTCCATTGAATTAGTTGTTTAAATATCTTGGGATATGTTTGGGGGTTTGTTATCCGACGGTACCCTTTCCAGATTTTATTCAATTTAACATTGACTGAAGGTTTCAAAATCGCATTTAACATCGGCTCGAACCCATCGCTTCAAGATTAAGAGTGGGGCTAGCGGTAAAAGATAAAGGCATCACTTTTCTTTGTCCTGATTGTGAAATGTAAAAAAATGGATGACAGATTTAATTCTGTAGCTTTCTGAGGTATGCTATACGAGTATCCTGATAAAATCGTCTAGTATCTAATTTTTACAAAGAAATTATATTATAAATCTGATTTATTTTTTGTTAAATATATTTTGTTTAGGTGGTATTTACTATAATTATATGAAATGAAAACATTTACTTGTCACTTCGCTATTATTTATTTATAATACCTGGGATACGAGATATGTAGGGAGTCCGATATTAAAGGTACAGGTGGCTGTACAATATAGACGTTATATTCATAATCTAACATTGTCATTTGTGTACTTAAAAAGAGCGTAGTGTTGTTTTGCTCAAACGTCAATTTATTATTTTAAAAGCAAGTAAACATGGCGTTTAAAATTGTTTTATGTGCGTGAAGTTATCAGATTTTTGCAGGCCGAAGGGGCTAATCCCAGCGAAATTCATCGCAGAATAGAGAATGTTTATGGTCCAAACGTTTCAAGCTGAAAGAAAGTCTCCGTTTGGTGCAAAAAATTTTATAATGGGCCAACAGAACTAAACAATGATCCGGAAAACAAAAGGGGCAGACTCAGGACTTTACACACGAATGAAAACTGCACAGTTGCCGAAGGTTTGATCATTGAAGATCGTCGCGTTAAAATTCCTGAAATTGCTAAAATGACTGGTATACCTAAAAGTTGCGTCCATGAAATCATAAGTGACTTAAACTTTCGTAAAATGTCGACTCATTGGGCACCGAAAATGCTCTCCGACGATAAAAAAAATGAATGAGTGCTTCACTTCAATATCCCACCCGATATCAGCAGGACAGGGATTATTTCATTGAAATCATCATTACAGAAAATGAAACCTGAATTTATAAATTCACTGTAGCGACAAAAAACAATCTATGATGTGAAAACATCCATCTTTCCCAATTCACAAAAAATTCAAAACTTTACCATCTGCTCGAAAAACCATGGCCACAGTATTCTAGGATAGTGCAGGCCTACTTCTGTGTGAATTCCTTGAACTGCGCACTATCATTAATAGTGACAGATATTGTGAAACTCTTCAGAAATTGCGAACGCCCATTAAAAGAAAACGGCCGGGACGATTAAGTGAAGGGGCCAAACTTTTGCACGATGGTGCAAGTCCCGACACATCGAATCAAATACAACTGTGGTTGTCACAATGGATTTGGGAAGTCTTGCGACATCCTCTGTATAGTCCGGATTTGACCCTGTTAGATTCACGTAATCATTACATAAATTATCGCCAATCTAACATAGAAAAATTAAATAAATTGTACATATTTTATTTTTCTAAAAATTTGTCCTATTATCAGTAATATTAACTAACGGTAAATGTAAGTAAAAT
>JAHWXV010803614.1:0-13624 GCA_024586415.1 Phrixothrix hirtus
TTTTACTTTTCTATGTCCCTTAGGAGCGCCCATTCCTAATTTACATCTTCCTTTCATAATATCAGTTCCTAGTCTGGCGAGTTTAACTGTTTGATGAAAGCTAACCCTACGTTTTACTTTTCCGTTTCTCTTCTTTTTTATTTTCATAATACCAGATCCTATTCCATTGAGCTTGGTTGTTTAAATAAAATTGTTGCTCCTTTTAGGAGCACTCAATCTTAATTTCAGTTTTCCATTCATAATACCGGTTACAGTTAAGATTGCTGATTTTCTCCAAAACTTGTGCCTTTCGATTTAAATCGTTCACAAGCTTTGTTAGCCAATGCTTTATCTACCTTATGAAGTTTAGTGAGATCGGTAGTGTTGATGTATGCAATATCGTGGATTCTACAAGCGTTTTCTAGAGGGTTAATTCCTGAACCACCACGAGATAGTCTTTTTTGTAAACGCATTCCCGGACCGCAAAAATGATAACCAGGTATGTGAAGCTCTACCGATAGTTTATTTACGTGTGTATTAACACGTCCAGACCGCTTTTTAATTCTTCGCTGATTCCTAGAATTATGATGCATTTCAAACTGCTCTAGGCGAGCGTACAAGTGTGACTCAGTTTAAGTAAGGTAAACTCTATAAATATATGAAATTCCAGTTTAACATTAGTATATCAATACCAGTGTAATGAGTAATATGCAAATTGTTCCTCAAAAAGAACGGCTTCCTATATATGACCATTACACATGCGTATTAAAGAAAACATTTCAGAACCATGGTAACTTATTGGGTGACTATAAAATATGTTTAATTACGGGAAGCAGTGGGTCAGGAGAAACGAACATAATGGTGTCATTAATCAAGAATTGCAATGGTTTAAGATTTACGAACGTTTATGTATATTAAAGATCAATTTATCAACCTAAATATGTATATCTAAAAATATTAAACTCAATAAATGGAATAAAGTATTTTGAATATGAAGATGGCAGTACAATAATGTGGATGCAGAAAACAACTAAAACATTATCTTTGATTATGTATGTCATAAGGGATAATTTTTGTTTTGGTAGACAAAAGTATAGATTGCTTTTATTTAAGTCAGACGTATTCATCTATTCCTAAAAAATTTATACGAAATAAACAATACCAATTTGAGACATGTCTATGACGATCATGTGGTAGGTGATATGACATTTGATAAGTTTAAGGAAATGTGCTCACATTGTTGGAAAGATAAATTCGGTTTCACAAAGATAATGATATGAACTTAGAATGTTACAGGAAAGGCTTCGATCGTTATATCAAGATTGGAATACTATGATTTATGTAGTCATAATGGACATGCGATTGGTAGAGGTCTTAATTAAAGCTAGATAGTCTCTGAAACGAAAATACGAAAGTTTAAAAGCAGATATATCAAAATCGGAATCAGTAGCACAGCGTACATTAAAACCAATCTCCCAACCTTTCAAAGATCTAATGTCAACTATTCAAAGAAAAGCGTGGAGTAAGATTAGCCCATTTCCAATGTTATCGATAACTCATTATCAACAGTGAATGATGGAGAAGCTGCGTATATAGAGAAGGGGCCTGTTCGAGAAAGTAAAATACCCGACATTACCTTGGAAGACATACAGGATGAACTTGAAAATAAGGGTGCTAACCCCGATTTTGAAGAATTTGTTAATCAATGGTAGGCGATATAATGCGATGTCTAATACATTTGAAGTGGGAGACTAGGAATTAACACTTACAGATGAGGACTTGGTTATAACTACATCATCGCAGAAAGTGTTCCAATATAGGGGGCTCCCGGGCCTCTATGAGTTGGTGTTTAAGGAGGAACCGCAAAAATTCTTGTGAAATATGAAAATGCTTATCAAGATATACTCATTCGAACTAATGCGATACTTTAAGGATACAGTGCCACTGGTAGGATTATTGGAACAGTTAAAAAATATTCTACCATTATTAAGCGACTTTTGCAAGAACAGCCATTTTCTCATTCAACACTTGCTCGCCGATCCTCTGAATGACCTCGTTTTACAACACCATCTCAAATTATCGTCTCGCCCCAAACTACCGCTATAGCGGTCCTCGAAATGCTTCGACATCGAAGAAATGGGCGGATTTTCAATTATTGAATTTAATCAATAAACGATTAGAAGTTATTCCTCAGACAGATCTTAATAAGTTGATTAATTAGTTAAGAACATTATTAGGTTCAAAATCAGCTGGGCGTATTGGACATACCAATGAAACAATTTATATCATAAAATGAATTATCAATTAGAAAAGAGTTTATTACCTGCATCACATTCACCAAATAATGACCCTGGACAAATTCGGTCAACATCTGCACGGACACAACTTTGAAAAGTCACCGATATGTGTAGCGCAAATATATCCGATTTGCTTTACTGACTTTAATGGAAGTAGTGGTTGACGAACTACACAAACCTGCTCGTAGATATTTTAAACGTAGACGCAGCATTGTAAAAGGATTAAATGATTTGTATCAAGCAGATTTAGTTGAAATGATACCGTACTCGAAAATTAATCGAGGATACAAGTACATTGTAGTAGTTATAGATGCATTTTCAAAACGTGTTTGGCCTCAATTGATTAAGCGGAGGACAGGAAAGAAGGTACAGACATCATAAAGAAAACATTTTCCTCCCCGAAAAACGGCTCACGGAATCTACAAACAGATTTGGGGAAATAATTTACAATACCAATTTCAAAGCATTAATGAAGAAATTAAATATAAATCATTGCAATACTTTCTTTTTCATTCTTGAGAAAGTACTGCAAGTAATATAATAGTAGTAGTATAGTAATAATAATAATAATAACAATAGTAATAGTAATAATATAGGATTTATTATCCAACAGACTATGTAAAGTCTTAATGGGATAAAAGCACAATATACACAAAAGGAAAAAATCAATTAGTGTTCTTTAAAATAAAGTAATAAAGTAATTAATTAATTAAGCTAATATGATATTTTTACTATTATTTTGAAAAATTTTAAAACCATTTACAAATATATCGAGATTTGGAGCTACATTACTCTAATAACGGCACATATTGTTTAAAGGTGAATGGTATTGTTGGTTAGTTCTACAATGGTATATAAAAAAAGTTACTGTATGTCGACTACTTAAACGTGGTACGAGAAAAGATATTTCGTTTAATAAATTGGAGAAGTCAATGTCTTCATTAATTAATTTATATAGGTGCAAAACATTAGCAAGGGTGCGTCTCTTTTTTAACGTGCATAACTGAAATTCACTTAGTAGTTCTTCCTGTGGATATGATCTAGTAGGATAAGTACCATGTTTTAAAAAATATAGATATTTACAGAGCTTCCTTTGAATACGTTCTATTGACGTGACATATTTACTATAACATGGATCCCATACCACCGAACAATATTCTAATTTCGATCTCATGTAAGTATAATAAAGGGCAAGAGACAATCAATCTTTTTAAAACCTGCACTATTTCGAATTATAAAACCTAACATTTGTGGGGAATAAATGTTAATTACTTTCTTTTACTTGTATGAAATATAATATAGAGAAGTCATGTTGTAGGTCAAAATTTTCGATGTTCAGTTTTTAGCGGAAATCCCCTGCATCCGAAAATCATGTTTTTAGAAATTGGTATGTGTGTGTGTACGTGTGTGTGCGTGTGCGTGTGTGTGTGTGTGCGCGCGCGTGTGCGTGTTCGTGTGTGCGCGTGTGCGTGTGTGTACGTATCTGGTCAATATATTTCGAAAACCAAATGTCTTAGAAAAGTGAAATTTTATGTATGTTTATTGCTGCCTTAACACCTTTTAGTAAGAATTTCGTTAAAATCGAATGACTGGAAGTGCCACTTTATTCTTGTGATATTTAGGTTTTTTGCAATTTTTTTGAAAACGCCTATAACGATTTTTTTAAACTCTATAGATTTCTTATACCTATAATGCTATATTATATGAACTAATTGGTTTTTCTGAGAAAATACGTTGAATTGAGTTATTGAGAAAAGTCTCTAGAGTTAAGCAATGTTTTGTCTGGCCAGTAACGTCGATGGGTGACCGTTTCAATTATCGTCCTCAAAATAAAAATAAATTAATATTTGAATGATTTGTGTGCATTATTCACATATTTAATTACTTTTTAATTAAATCTATAAATTATTTAGGCTTTAAATAAGCTTAAAATTTAATTATAAAACTCTTGGTACATATATAAAGGAAATTATAAATAGATGATTTATTTATGCTTTTAAATTAATTTTAGAGTTTACAGTTTAGGTGTATAGAAAACTAACTAACGTCAATAAATTCAAATTAAATTTAAAATGGATAAGAGAAAGTCGTGTGCTGTCCCACACCAGATTTTTTTTGGTCTATTATTACACCTAAATCTTTAAATTGATTACTTCGCTCAATTTCCACATTATCTATATTATATTTCAAGATGACAGTTGTCGCTAATCGAGAGAAGGTAATTTGTTTGCATTTATTAACATTTGCCGTTTGTTTGTTATTAACACACTACGTGCTAAAAGGATCTATATCAGATTGTAAATCGTAACAATTATCTATACACAAAATAATATTGGAAAGTTTTAGATCGTCTGCATAGACTAAGTTAGGACATTTCAAGTGTGGTAAGATATCGTTAAAGTATAACACAAACAAAATGGGTCCTAAATTTGAACCCTGGGTTACGCCGCTTGCCGTAAGATATATCTTTAAAAACCACGATATTCCACATACTGTCTACGATTACTCAATAATGGTTTAAATAGATCTAAGAGACTGTTCAGCAGAATTTAACTTATTTAAGAGCATAGAATGACTAACAACATCAAATGCTTTGGAAATGTCAGTGTAAATAACATCAACATGTTCTATAGATTCCAAAGCGTTAGAGACGAACTGTATATATTCACAAAGGTTTGTGGAGGTAGATCTATTGTGAGTAAAACCATGTTGCCTTATGCTAATTTGACTAGAGAAATAACTATAAAATTTTGGTTAAAATTGAATCAAAATTGCAATCGGTTTATAGTTGACAACATTGTTTTGTTGACTTGATTTAAATACTGGTATTACTTTTGCAGCCTTCCATTAACTAGGGAAAGTACCTTTTTGAATAATTAAATTAAATATATAACGTAGTGGTTCACACATGCACCATACACAATCCTTCAAGAAGAAGTCAGGTATATTGTATAGGCCCATTGTAAAATTGAGTTTAATTTTTTTGTAGCACTAATAATATCACAGTCAGTTATTGCAAAGATATGCAAAACGGTAACATGTCATAGACAGTATCACAGTTTATAGATTGGTTATTGATTGAATCATGATCACTGACCTACACTGAACTAAAGTGATCTGCGAAACTATCTACAACTTCTTGTGGTGATTTTAGTTGGGTGTCTTTATATTCCATGACTTTGAGAATACTTGTGGAATTTTTTTTAAATTAATATAAATCTACGGATTTTTAGGATTCGCTTTCTTACCGATCTCTGCAGATCTAATAAAATTCGTGTACTCTTTTCTAACGGAGGTTTTAATTACTTTTCTTAGTGAGTTAACTTGAACCAAGTCTCTTTCAAATTTATATTTTTTATATCGTTTCCAGAGCCTACGCTTTTGATTGATACAATGTATAATAGTTAAGGTAAACCATACTGGATATGAAACTGACCGTATTGGACACTTAGGAATGGAGATATTTAATAAACTATAGAGTTTATTGTAAAAATAGTCACATGCATCATCAACTTTGTCAATAGATAGGAGATGAGCCTAATTTATGGTAGATAAATTGTTATATAATTCGAAGTAATTTCCCTTGCGATAGGTAATTATATACTATCGTTAGAAGTATCAAATTTCTGCTCCTTATTAAAAATCATAGAAAGGTTTATAATTACGTTTAACGAAGGGTAGTGAGTATCTTCGTCTACCAGCGGATTATCACTACGTGTTAATGAACATGTTAAATCATTAGATGTTAGAACCAGGTCAAGTATTCGTGAGTTTGAATTTGTTATGGAATTGTTTTGTTTTAGATCACTAATGTTTAGAAATTTATTTCAAGACATACACGATCCTGTTAGTTTTTGAGAACCGTCATTAGAAGCCATTAATTTAAAATATTTTGGTATCTTAAGGTCCCCTAAAATGACAGTGTTTTTGTATAGAATGCATGCATTTTCAAAGTAGCCGGAAAGATCATCATATCGTTTAAAAGATAGTCCTGGGGGTATATATAAATTAATTACGTTGATTATATTTCCTTTGTTATATGACAGCTGTATGCCAATTAAGTCAATCTCGGGGATTGATGATGTTAGTCTTAATTATTTAGTAATAAAACATGACTTAATGGTTAATATTACCCCCTACCTCTTCCTTTACTATTGGCTCTAGACACGGTGTAATCACTGCCAAAATATTCACTAGTTAGAATATTTTCAGTCAGCCAACTTTCAGTAATGGCTATAATATCACAATCACAAGCTACTACATTGGGATAAAAAATATTCGCTTTAGTATTAAGACCACTAACGTTTTGATAAATTATTTCTATCATATCAGTTTAGATGATTATTCTCGGTCTGTTAGAAAGTTATATGTTTTTTGATGGATATTTTATTATTACATTAAATTACATTATTATACTTCAAAGAGATGTCTTCACCTTTAGTTCGATTTTTGAAGTCATTGCGAATTTAAAAACAATAATTTTGTTGATATGGCATTAAATATCTATTAGGATATAGGTTACTCTTACGTTTCTAAGACTTTAGAACAGTTAACGCTTGATAAGAATGCTTATATATAATCTTTAATAGTCGAATTTTTTCCCTATTGTATTTGTCTAATCGAATACAAAACAAAGCATTAATATTATTTGGGAATTACCATACACCGAGTGAAATCGTCATCTTTACGTTTATTTAAATCATTTTCAAGGAATTCTGTTAAATTAAATAGTATCAAATTTTGTGAAAGCTGATTTCTATTTTCTATTTCAGTAATAATTTCGATGTCAGACAGCGTTTTAGGGGAATCGGGACCACTTATAATTTCGTTTATCCGTTGTTGTTTTAATTCATTGAGTTCGATTTTTACGTTATTTAATTTCTCCTTTAAATTATTTACTATTGTAATAATATCACATTTTTCACAATAGTAATTTATTTTCCTTGTGCTATTACGAATGTATTCAACTTCAAGTTTAAATAAGCCTGCACAATCAGTATGAATGCCTTTTCTGCAGATATCATAGGTTACACTATCAGTTGACCTTACTTTTTAATTACATAGACCGCACGACATTGTTTATTATTTACTAACTGTTATGTTTAATATTAAAATTATTACTTACTATTTATATTATTATGCAGATACAAGTAACATCAACAACGTTAACTACGAACTTGAAAGAGTCAAATGAACATTGAAAGGCATGATGTTTAAAGAATGCAGGAGTTGTATAAATGGTTTAAAATTTTATTGAAAATTATTGAACTATACAACTCAACAACTAAAGATGTTAATGTTACAAACGAAAAACGCATCCTAAAAACAGCATTTACTTCTGTTACAACCAGTGACGCTAATCCTCCAAAGCTTACAGTTGTAAATTATGTGAGAATCTCCAAACATCGCGAACAGTTCCATGAGGGATACACTCCAAATTGGAGCACAGAAATTTTTAAAATTCATAACGTTAAATTGACTTATCCAACAACTTATATTATTGAAGACAGCAATAAACACCTAACTCTAGGAGGATTTTATGAATACGAACTGGAAAAAGTAAAATAGCTTGATATCTATCTTGTGGAACGTGTAATAAGAAGGAAGAGACCGAATTTACTATATGTGAAATGGATGGCTCTTCCTAATTCGGAAACTAGTTTAATTACTCGTAGTGGTCTAGTAAAACAGTATAAGTTACCAAGTATAGTTTTTAAATATACTGTATTCAGTTTGCATTTTATAGTAAAAGTAAATAAAGAAAATACTATAATTGAAATGATTCGTTTATTATACAAATACATATTGTTTAATTATGAGTTGTCTAGGTTATGAATACATAATATTTGCAATAATTATATAACATAAATATAAAATTAGTACTAAGAAGGCTGTAGCAAATATATATGGACATCTGTTCAAGAAATAGAAGTTAGTATTGTTTGACATAGCTTAGAAACGTTATTTACGTCATGGTTTGCAAGATTTCCACAACATATTCAAATTACTTTTCCACATATCTTCACCCTGTTCTATGTTCTTATGCCCCAAGCAAAAGTTTTGTGGCTCCTAGAATAGTAAATTGCTTATCGTCTTTAGATGATAGGGAGATTTTATTTCGCATATCAGTGTAAATATAGTGCAAACGCGATTTAAAGAAGTACATTCTCCGAAATATAACAAGACTGTCGTGTTCAATTACATCCGCATAATCTGATAGATTCCGGTCATTTTCTATAACATCTTTTAATAAGTTTAACTTTTTTATCCCATTTATTATTCGCATGTACACAATAAGTCTTAGCACCTGTGCCATAGAAACACGTTAATGGAACATCTAAGTACTCATCCTTTATGTATCAAATTCATCTAAATGCTGTTTCATTTCATCATAGAAGTATTAACGGAAATTTCAATTATTAAACTGTCGGGGTCTGTGTATAGCATAGAGACAGATTTGTTGTACTTAACTGAAACTTTATTCATCTCTATAACTACTAAATTTTTTGAAAAAATTGATGTTTCTAATATTTGGTTTAGCTTTATACTTCTCCACATCAGTTTACCTCTCAATGGCTTTCCAGTGACTAACTAATTTAAAATATACTCTGTTATCCACATTTTTCATGGTTTACTAAATACACCATTAACCATTAGTTTAAAAAAAGGTTTATCTGATTTTTTTGTTATCGCATTTCTTAGCCTAGTATTCAAATCAACGTATGACCGTAACCAAGGAGATTGATATTATCCTATAAATTTTAGTTAAACGCAACCCATCTGCCAAACACCGTTTTAAATTGCGATAATGTATCACAAACTTTTCCTTGTTACATAAATTTGGAATTCATTTTTTACATTGTCTTGGCCGTTGCTGAAACTATTGATTCTGGAAAAAAAGGTAAATCTTTATGTGCATCATGTAAGTGTTGTGGATATTTAAAATCAACTTCTAAAACGTAACCAAAATCAGAGTCATCAACAATATCAAAACCGTCAAAACTTTGAATGTCGTGTAGATTGAGCCACTGAAAATCATTGTGGAAGGTATTGACGCATACTGTGACCGTAAAAACAAGTTGTGTGTAAGTACATGATACAATAATGTGGCTTGGAGGAATAGCAATTTGGGACAATGGATTTCCTTCCTACATAGATATTCATACCACCGCGAATACCATATTTAAAGAAACTAAACTTGTCTATATCCGTTAACAAATCTAATTCCACAGATGTGCTGTGTAGCATTGCATCCCAAGTTGAGCCAGGTGCAGTAAAATAACGTGCCGAATCTAGAAAGTAATGCTAACCTAAGATTTTAAAAAATATCAGTCAACAATAAAACATCTGTTCTTAAGAAAATATCGGCGTAGTCACCTAAAGTTCTACACTTAAATACTTCCCATATATCTATCGCTCGCTGATAATCGCATCGTGAAATTCCTCGACCACGTAATTTATCATAAAATTTTACACCTTGTGGTAATGTATTTTCCTGTCATTTTTCCAAGTTATCTACATATGAATATGGAAATATACCTTTTTGTCCTACTTATTGGAATTGAAAAGTAGATACAAACAATTTCTTAATGTTTATACACTGATCATCACTTAAATTTTCACCAAGTTTCTCTAAAGATGAATTTAGATATCGAAAACTATCTAAAAAATGCAAGTGTAAGTATACCTTTTGTGGATTACCCTTTCAATCTGTGACCTTATCCACTTATGTACGTTTACCCAATGTTACATATTTTTCCTTGGTTTGAGCGATCACATCAATCTCTTCTCTATTTAAAGCTATCTGTTTAACGAAAAGATGCGAATCGTATTCCGTTAAATTGTGGAAAAATATGGGTATAAATAACAGCAATTTAAAATTTAAGTTACATATTGAATGAGATACTTTACGGTACACACATGTAAGGTAGAAATGATCTCGTACTTTTACGTCAGTACTTTGAAAATATTTATCACAGATAAAGTATGTAACAGCGCTTTCAAGCTCTCTGATCCGATCCGGAGTTAACTACATTATGCATACAGTCTGCTTTAAATGCATTTGATAAATGTTTACTACGTCCTGTTCTAATCTCCGCATAAATTCAACAGCCACATCTGACCCACGGTAAATTTCAAATTTTGATAGACCATCATCGAAAGAACATTTTATGTAATATGCAAAAGAATGGGGTTCATGTTCGCAGGTTTTTATGGTATATTTTTCAGACTGGTTCGGTTCAACCGTAGCAACCGTTTTCAGGATGCTTTCGAAATCAGCATAAATTACGAATGGTATATTCAATTGTTAATGATAATTTTCAAATTTAAGTATATTTCCAGGCACAGTCTTACCCAACTTATCAGTTATAGGATCTTCTGTAAGAAGTTTTGTATATACTCTATTACAATGAAATCTGACGTGTTACCATAATTGTTCCGCAGCACAGAAATATCGCAAGCAACTATCACAAAAATAAGAAGGTGTTTTTGTAACCTTTATCTGGTTAGCTAGTAATCTAGAAAAATTCTTAATCTGACAGTAATGACTTCTACCATCCAAGTCAAGAAGCAACAATAAATTCACAAGAGATTGTATTTTATCTTTGGAAAAGTACACAGGTCCAACTAGTTCCGATTTTGTTTTACCATTTTCAAATATACTTTCAATACCATACGCATTTATGGAAATTTAATTTTGGCATTCAAATTTGGAAACATCACTAAGTTTAACTAAAAAATTAAAACCATCAAAATTGAAAATATTCCAAAAGTTTTCATATGAGATCGTTCCGTTCGAAGGACACTCTGGAGCACACATGGCCGATGCTAAAGTCCATCCGAAACATAATTCATCATTGTTTTGGGCGTTTACTACATCCTTCTTACTCTAAATCGCTTTTGGCACATAATGGGTTAAACTTACAAATATTTACTTCTAAGAATAGTATATTTATCAGAGACAAACCTAAAATACAGAAAACAATTATTCATATAATACAATATGATATCTACTCACCTGAACTCATCATATACATCGCTTACATCACTACTAACAGTAAAAATTTCGTTTTTGGTATTAAACTTTAACTGTTAAAAATTTATGCACTTGATCACGTATTAACAGCACAACTTTGTTTTTAATTGAATTCATAAACTCACTAAGATGTATATGATGACCTTTAGCTGAAATTCTATAACAAACAATACGGGATCAAAAAGCAGAGTCTAAAACCCTTACATCATCTTCCTCCTGTGTCAAAACTCTTCCTGCAGCAAGTTTATGGGGATTACTGAGTAAATATCCTAGATTTAATCGTCGCGACACTGAATATATGTCTTGTATCTTATCAGGTACAGATGATTGACGCGGACTAGAATGACTGGTTGTTTGTCTATTATCTATACAAATGAGCACATTAAGTAATGTTAAAAAAATTACTAAATTATCTCACCGCTAATCGATTGAATATCCTGATTTCCACCACCACTTTATCTATCACATATCACATATCTACAAATACACCTTTACAATATCTAATTATCTATGACGGGTAACGTACTATTTGTAGAAGGTCGACTAGTTATGGTATTGGTTGCTTTAATGGTTATGCCACCTCCTATATACATTTATTAAAACAACATAAAACAATTTACATACCATTCGCAGTTATGTGGGCTGGGGCTGAAGACATTTTCATACGTTTATGCAAAACATTAATTCTTTCTCCTATAGAAATTCACTATAATGCCCTTTATACAATTTAGTTACCAAAATTACCTGGTTTAGATGAACAAAACTTTTTTCGATGTCTAAAAATAACTGTCGGACCTTGAAAATTACCGATCACAAACATCACACTGCAGCATTTTAAAAGTTTCTATACTAACTTTGCAGATAAACTATTCAGCTAGTCAAAAAACACGCTCTTATATGCAATCTGAAGCATACACTAATATATATTTTCGAAGCTTCCCTCTCTCATTCGCTACAACTCTTCGTTATGCAGACAGGGTGTACCGCGAGAGGGTAGAGAGTAGGGAATATGCTAGTGCTTCGTTTACACCCTTGGATAGAGAGGAAACAAGGATAAGGCATACAAAGGTGGGACAAACTCACCAAAAGTTACAGAAGATCCCTAGGTAAGGAATTTAGAGCAACCTCATTTGTTTTTGTTGGTTGGTTACCAAAGATTTATAATGATTTAGTATTGCTCCAATCGCTGTGAACGAACCACTTCGTAGGACGTTCTCCTTACTCCGTATCATCTCGAAGCAAACACATTTGGTTCTTTTTGCTGAGATGGATTGTCGGTTTTTCTCCATCCCCACTTCGAGTTCAACAATATGGCATTGCCTAGCATCCATTGTAACTGGCGAATTCTGTTGAAAAGATGATGAAGGTAAGCTAAAGGGGTCCTTAAAATTCTTCCAACTGATCTCTAACTCTGAGGATTTCTTTCCTCGTCTACATATCTCCATGTGGTAGGGGTGAGTGCGGCGGTTTCTTCATCAATCTCTTGCAGCGAAAGAGAATAACCCACTAGCTGCTTAACATATATTCCCATCACACCGTTATATTCTAGCAGATTAATTTTAGGTAAACTGATCTGCGAGGGTTGTAGGATCTAATCGATCATCTGCTTCATCTCAATTGATAAACTATCCTCCTCCTCCACCTGGATGGTGTTCACCTGTACCGAAGGAGAATCTATGGCGCTGATATTCTCCCACACCCGCCGCAGAAGTACATCATTGTCCCCGACTGGATTTGAAGACTGGCTAACCATATCGAAACCAGAAAGAAGCAATGTTGCCAGTTCATTTGCTAGTTGAATGACAGCTGGAATCCCTACATGATAAAGAGGCACTGCTTGTATCCAAAATGAACTATCATCTTCCAGTTTAATACTATAAAAATCAAGAATGTTCGTTCGGTTCGTTTTCGGTACCACCAATACCTCTTCCTCACCAAATGATATCGCAATTACCGGTAGGGTTTCCAAATGCGGATATACATTGTAACACATTCGGGCACTACATGTCTACTTCGATCCAGGTTTACACACACACACACACACACATTTCGCTTGCAAGACACCTTCTTCTTTAAAGACAAACTTGTCTTCCTAGAAGCATCACCTTCACCACTAACAGTAGGATGAGCAGTATTAATCGGAGACATTGTGAGTTTAGAAATTATATTTAAGTCCCCAGATATTATACATATATATATATACATATATACATATATATATATATATATATAGGGAAATTACTTTTTTAATTTAAAATTAATATAATTATAATGGTTATGTATATTTAGAAATTAAAAAGATTTATAAAAA
>JAHWXV010803616.1:0-14479 GCA_024586415.1 Phrixothrix hirtus
GTACCCAAAACTCCCGAGCAAGGTAATTTCGAATTATGGATTAGTTTCAATGCTTTAGAAGATTTATTGAAAATGGACGATTTGTTACTGGCTAAGTTGAGTATGATGGAAAACTACTGCAATTTCGAAAAATTTAGAAACATTGCGGACAGCAGCGATTATGTTCGAAATGTGATCGGTGTTATTTCAAGACTATTCCATGAAGAATTTTCGCAAGATGTGGTGGTGATGGAATTAGTATATAAATTCAAACACTTTGTTGTTAGACAATGACGATAGATATTTGCATAGGTAAAACTGTATATAAGCACATATTAATTTGTAAAATAAAGAATGTTATTAAAATGCTTTAATTACTTTTCAATATTAATTCAATCTATATAAGTACCATTTGCAAATCATTTCGTCAGATGCAGTGTTAATTACGAAGCGTATGTTAGCTCTTGCAGAATCATGAAAATAGTAATTGATGTGCTAGTATTTAAAACATTCAAAACCGAATTTATACCTAAAGAGCTAGCTGTTTATAAGGGTGACTCAATATCGATTTACATCTTCAAGCCCCCTTATGCAATATCCAAGTTGGAACCTGAATTCAGAAGACATGCAAGATGGTTGCAGCATAATCACCATTGCATTGATTGGTCTGAGGGATTTACACCAGCATCTGGCTTCCCAGATATCCTTCAGCGTTTAATCCGAGATAGGGACATTATTTACGTTAACGGACGTGAGAAAGCCAACTATCTTCGGCAATCCGTTCCTCAACTGGTTATCGAACTTGACGAACAACATGCATTAACTGCAGCTGAACCAGCATGCATGCATCATTTGAAATCACCTTCTATTTGTGCTTTAGTGAATGTTTGTTATTTGTATGATAAATATGTAATTGACCAAACTGATTAATAAAATTTTTGAATTGTAATTTGTTATCTTCTCCTCGTGTTTAATGATATAAATATGAGTAATAAATAAAGTCGATGGAGTAAAAATGTCTAAAAAACAGAATAAAGTTGGTAGAGGAGTTTTAAATTCTCTCAACGACAAATTACCTATTGAGATGCACCTCCCCGGATATAATTATTGCGGTCCAGGGACAAAGTTAGAGAAGCGTTTGGCACGTCACGATCTCGGTAAGAATCAGCTGGACGCTGCCTGTAAGGTTCACGATATTTCATACAGAGATAGCAACAATTTGCATGATCGACATCAGGCTGACAAAATATTGCAAGAAAAGACTTGGGGCAGAGTTAAATCAAAGGACGCTTCACCAGAAGAAAGAATTGCAGCTCTATCTGTAGCTGGAGCAATGAAGATCAAACGTAAATTAGGTATGGGATTGTCAAAAACCAATAAAAGACAAACGCGAAAGAGTCGACGCGTGATAAAGTTTAAATCTGGTATTCTGAAGAACATAAAAGTTGCGTTGAAGGGTTCGGGCGTTAATAGAAACAAATATGTGTTTGGCGATGGAATTGATTCTAGTATAATAAATCGAGCATTGGCGGCGGCTCGTTCAGCCATTCATGCTGCGGGAGGAAGAAAGAAGTTAAAGTACCTAGTACAATACCTCTAGCTAAAACAGGAGGCATTATTCCGCTAATTCCATTCTTTTCCGGTTTCTCAGCGTTGGGCTCATTAAACGGCGGCACACCTGGGATCGTCAAGGCAGTAAACCATGCAAGTGCTGCTAAAAAATTTCAAACGGAAACCAGCAGATATTATAAAACAATGGAGGCGATTGCAATAGGAAAGAAAGGATCTGGTCTTTATCACAAACCATACAAGAGCGGAAGTTCTCTGTACCTGCGACCTTATACGTATTCAAAAAACTTGTAAATCTACCTCATAGACCTCTAACCGATGTTGAACTGCGGGAATTTGCAAAATATGTACTGAATTTTCGAGGTGTGCTTATGCGCGATGGTTTACCTAAAAAAGCAAGAGTTAATGAGGCAGGTATTATAAACTTGGATAAAACAGAGAATGAAGGGGCGCATAGGGTTTGTTATATTAAAGCAGATCGGAAAGTTTTTTATTTTGATCGTTTTGGAAATATAAGACCGCCTAAGGAAGTTGAGTATTTTCGTGATTGTGATATTTACTACAACTATAAAAGAATGCAAGAATTTAACACACTCATCTGTGGACACTTGTGTCTCATGTTCTTGTATAATAATTTGGAATCTTAGCAAAATCCTTAGTCATGATGTCGAATACGTTCAGTTTATAGGGGTCAGGGAACATAGCCAGTTATGGTTTGTATCCAATTGAATTGGATTCAAGATACAAATATGTTTTAGCCTTGATTGGATTCTTCTGTTGCAATTCCATACGCAGCATTAATCACGGAAATGATACGATTTATTTTTATGAAACTTCGGCGACTAATCCAAAAGAACTTGAAAAAATTTTAATTCCACATGGTGCATATGAAATTGACGAAATAAATGATTACTTGCTAAAATCATTTCTTGAACGTGTGTCTGGTTCTTTAGGTGTAACTAAAAGTGGTACTCCATCGTTGCTTAATGCTAAAGATATTTGTTAATTGACAGCTAACAATAGTACTCTTATGTGTGTAATAAAAAGCAAATACGCGATTGATTTTACGCAGTCTGGAAGCATCGGTCGTATGTTGGGTTTCAGTGCTAAAGTGCTCGATGCAAATCTGGAACACTGCTCTGATTTAGATGTGCAAATTCTAAAACGTACCAACATCCATTTGGATTGAAATATAATAACAGGCTCGTATAGAAACGGTGAAAGAGTGAAGACGCTGAGCGAGATAGACATTTCAGTGCCACCTGGTTTTAGATTAAATAAAGTTCCTGCTAACCCTAAATTTTTGGAAGTGAACATAAGCCTCATAAGCAATATCACAATAAATTTAGTAGATCAGCGTGGTGAATAGATTTCGGTAACGAAAACTTTTTCGTTCGTTTGGAATTGAAAAAGGAAAATGGGTTTAAAATTCAGCAATAATAATAACGTCAACGGAAGCAACCTGTTCAATTGTTTTCTGTCTTTCGAAGAAACAACAACTCCGTCTCCAGCTGCTGCTGTGCAATCAACTACTTCATCATTGCCGTCGTCAACAATCGATTCGGATTCTAAAAAGGAATCAGCCGCAGCAAAACAAAAATTACCTTTAAGTGAAAGAAGTTTTTTAAAATCCATTCGTATAAAAATTAAAAAACGTGCACCACTAGCAATATAGCATGGCAATAAAACTTAATATTTTTGACGGTTTAACTGTTGATGAATCCATTACCAAATATGAAACCCATACTTATTTACCGTACAGCTCTAGAACATTTGGACTGTCTGATGAAACACGAATTCAAATTCAAAATCAAGATCTAATAACTAACACGTCCAACAGCTGCATTTACATAGAGGGGTCTATTAGATGCGATGCTCCGGCCGCTGGCGCAAATCAACCTATCCATGAATTCAATTTAACAAACAACTTTCCCTGTTTCTTATTTGAAGAAATTAGATATTAACTTGGTGGTCAAAACGTAGATGTAGACTACCTGGAGTAACATCTGCAATTAAGGGATACGCATCATATTCAGATCAAGAAAATAATAATTGGGCGTTAGTCGCTTGGATAATTAAAACCGAAAACGATAATATCCAAAAGATTCAAACTCAACATGTTGTAGATAACTTGCAGAAAAAGTTTATCGCCTGCATACCGTTAAGACATATTTTTGGTTTCGCAGAAATGTATAAAAATCCAAGCATCAAGATGAGTCAGGAGCTAATTCTAATCAGATCTCGAACACATCATGATTGCTACAAGAGCGAATTAAATTGTACAATTGGTTTAACAAATGTATGCTGGAAAGTGCCGCACATAACTTTCAGTGATCAAGCTAGACTTAATCTGTATAAAAAGTTAAATACAAATTTAATCATTTCCATGCCATTCAGACAATGGGAACTGTATGAATTACCATCAATGAAACAAACTAGATTTGACATTTGGCCCATTAAAACGTCAATTGGATTACAAAAGCCGCGCTGGTCCCTGATTGATTTCCAGAAAAATCAGCGCGCAAATAAAACCGAAGACGCGTCCAAATTTAAAAATCTAGACATATGAAATCTTATACTTCACTTGAATTCAGAAAAGTATCCTTATGAGAACATGAAACTAAACTTTACCGGTAACGACTACTCTCAAGCATATATCACTTTTCTAAATTTTGAACATGACTACGTTGATCGCGAAGAGATCGAGCCTGCTCTCAGTTGCTCGAAGTTCAAAGAATATCCAATTTTTGTATTGGATTGTTCTAAACAGAGCGAATCTTTAAAAAATTCGCCTATAGATATCAAGTTGGAAATGGAATCTAATCAAAATTTTGAAGCAGATGAAATGGCATTTTGTCGCATCATTCACAATAGCATCATCCAATACAGCCTCCTAACCAAAGAAGTGAAATCGTTGCAGTAGACAATATTGTTAGACATCATTTTAAATTTAGTTATATTTAAGAATAATTGTAGTCGATATTTTCATTGTCATGATATGTATTATTTTAATTAATGTAATAAAGTTATGAACTCATTTCCTGTGTTTCTTTCAAACAGAGTAGTGTTGCTATTCACAATTTCTGATAGCAAACTAAAATGAAAAGTATTAAGCAAAAATATACTTTGCCAATTACAAATTATGACATGGAAGTAGATACACATAAGAAGAAAAATAAAAAACATGGACACTTGTTAGGCAATACAATTCACGGATTAATTCTAGGACCATCAAATACGGGGATGACCAACATTGTACTTACTTTGCTACCTTGAAAATGGTCTAAAGTTTGAAAAAGTATTTGTCTTTTCAAAATCCTTATATCAACCAAAGTACGAATTTCTAGAGCAAGTATTGAAACCGTTTAAGGGGGTAGGCTACTCTCCCTTCAGCGAAAACGAAACGATAATGCCGCCATGGGAAGCAAAACGAAACTCAATTTTTGTCTTTGATGATCTTGCATGTATTAAGCAGAATAACATTAAAGCATACTTTAGCATGGGTCGTCATAGAGATGTTGATTGTTTCTATATTACGCAAACGTATGCCGCAACCCCAAAGCATTTGATTAGGGATAACACCATTGTACTAGCATTGTTTAAACAGGATGATCTAAATCTAAAACATATATACGAGGATCATGTGGGGACTGATATGGCATTTCAATCATTTCGCGGTATGTTTGATTTTCTTTCAATGTACAAAGATTTTGATTTGAATGATGAACGATACAGGAAAGGTTTTGACAAATATATATACTCAAACTAAAAATAATTACTTAATTACAATCAAAACGTTAAAGGGGAATGTTATATACTAAGTGTAAATAGAACATCATTAATGGTGAAAGTTATGTGTGTAAAGGAAAAAAGCGTAAAGCAGAAGTTAATTCAAGCCCGAGCAGCTGTCAAGCACAAGTACCGGACATTGCTACAAAGCAAAATGGATGTTGAAAAATTTATTGAAGATACATATAATCCTATAATTAAACTATCAACTACCATATCCTCCAAATTTGCTAGTAAAGGTAAAGAAAAAAGAAATGAAATGGATACAAGAGGAATTGATTTTGTTGACGAAGATCAAGAGCAATCACAGCCTCTTGTTCTACCGCATCCAAGATATCAGTCAATTCCAAAAAAATTCTTTTCGTATTCTATTCCTTCAACTCCATCTACATCGAATTCGTACATGACGCCATTTGCTTTCCTGTATAATCGTGCCGCTAACGGAGCACGAGATGCTGAAACCGCAGTAGGAGATGCGGAAAGGAATAATTCCGATCCCAAACAAACAATTGCGCAGCCTATGGAGTACATTTCCAAAATTAAAACTTACTTAGTTTTACTACAACTTCAGCAAGTCGCATCATCGCTATCTCTATCAATAAGTAAGGATGATACTAACAGCGAAGATTCAAACAGTGATAGCGTTGGTGCTTTGCCAGCAAGACGCGGAACGTATGATAAGCGGATATCTAGGAAACCAAAAGCGGTGAAGAAAAAGAAAGGCGGCAGCATGTTATTCAAGCGGGTTAATAATAAAAATGTCGAATATAAATATTGGGATAATGTTCACGAATTAATTGCGGATTTACATGTACTATGTGCAGAAAAGCGAGTTGGAAATACAGGAGTTGATAACGAGACTGTTGCAATAATCGAAGAGTTAGCCGAAGTTGGATACATAGAGATGCCTGAAACTGGCGGTTTCCTACAAAACATATAAATCAATTAAGCATTTCATTCTCATCATTTCCATCATGAATATTGACAAGTTTGGTCGTGTCAGATCAGCAGAGAGTTGTGATAAAAGGCGAGCCCGGAATAGGTTTTAAGCTAACTGGAGATAGTAATTTTGATATTCAAAATAAAACATTGACTAATACCACCAGACCTGTTAATGACAAGTATGTTGTTACGAATATGCATCTGACGGAGACACTACAAAAAGAAATACTTAATTTTAGAGTGGAAGCCGAAACAATTTTTAGAGGATTAAAAAATCGTATCACCTCTGATTCTTTATCTAAACTTAACGATTTGAAAGGTAAAATTTCAAGTGATATTGAAGCTTGCAGTACAGCTAACAATCAATATACAAATGAATTAATAGCAAAAGTAATGACTTACTTTAACGAATTTACTGAACTGCAAACATATATAAATTTGGAATCACAAGAAACTCATGATGCAACTCAGCAGCACATTAAGAAACTTCATCCTACATCCATACCGTTAAACAAGTTAACAGTCGTATCGGTACCTGCATCAAAACACAACAAGCAAGATGATACAATTCGCGATTAGTCGTGTATAAGCAGCAGATTGTGAAAGAGTTGCACACACCTGTTAGGAAAAATTGTCCTCATCGTCATATAATAATCAAGGAATTCTACGATCTTTGGCAAGGAGACTTGGCTGAATTCATACCTTATTCGAAAAGGAGTAATGGATTTAAGTACATTTTGGTAGTGATAGATGTTTTTTCCAAGTTTTTATGGACGCGAGCATTAAAATCTAAAGATGCAAGTGAAGTAACTGAGGCAATGAAATCTATTCTTGGTGAAGATGGTGGTAAGCGGAAACCTAAAAATTTACAAACAGATGAGGGCATGGAGTTTTATAATCGAAAATTTAAATTTCTAATGAAATTATTCGACATCAATCACTATTCAACGTACATCACAATTAAGTCTGCAATTGTAGAGCGTACAATCCGAACAATAAAACGTGAGTTGTATATAAGATTTCACATAAGTGGAAATTTTAAATGGATAAATATTCTGGACGATGTGACTGCTGAATATAATAACCGAAAGCATAGAACAATAGGGCGCGAGCCTGCATGTGTAACACCTCAAACCAATATAGATTATGTTTATAAGCGCGTTAAAGTATTTAATAGACGCCACCGTTTCAAAGTTGGACAAGTGGTTCGCATTTCAAAATATAAAGGAATCTTTGATCGTAGTTTTTGGCCTAATTGGTCCACCGAACTCTTCCGTATCTCTACCATTCAGATCACACAACCAGTTACGTACAAATTAGTTGATATGGATGGTGAACCTGTACTTGGTGCTTTTTATAAATTTGAACTTCAAAAAATACGGTATTCGGATGTTTACTTGGTGGAGAATAGTCTCAAACGTCGACCCCGAAATAGAACGGTATTACTGAAGTGATCGGGGTTCAAAACCCCTACTTGGGAGAAAGAAACAAATATTTTCATATAATTTAAGATGTTGTGAACTTATTTTTATTTTGGAATATTTGCACATATATTAAATATTAACTATTTCTAAAATAAATGATAAAATTCAACAAAAATGTTTTATTCAACACCATTGTTACAATGTAAATAAGGTACAGTGCTTATCCAATTTATTAAATAAGGATAATAATATGTAATTAATTTACTAATTGGATATTTTTCATTGGAATACAAATGTAATCATAAAATAGTTGAACATATGCTTTCTATAATGGTGATTATTAAGCATTCTAAAATTATCATATAATAATTTTGCTAAATTTGATTTAATCAAATGCATAAAATACATTCTATATAATTAATGAAATCATGGCAATGTTTACATGTAATGGTTATTCATGCTATAATACTAGATAAACATAATAGAGCGAATAATGACGAAAGATGCACATAATTAGAAATAGTAGAAAACGTAATAAGGAGCAGGCATCGATACGAGCAAGCCCAAGCGAGTGCATTCCTAACCTAATTTTAATAAAATGTAGTAAACTTCACCGGTATTGATTTCCCCGTGAAATGGAAGCAATTATCAGTAAATACTATAATGGTGAAATATATGTAATGTTAAGATCCATATTATAAAAACTTACTGGGAAGCAATTATCATTAACTAATGATGAACTATAACGCTAAGATCTATAAAATCTATAATAGAAAACTCAATTAGTGCAATTATCAATAAATATGAGATATACCTAATGTTAAAATCTATAGAAAAACTTACTGGGAAACGGTACATTAATACGGATTAATAATGCTAAGATCCAGAAATAAATAATAGAAAAAACTTAATAGGAGACAATAAGGAACTTAATTCGTAAATACTGTATGGTAACTGGGGAAACCTTTGCAGATGCAAAACATAAGAATTCACTGGTAACGGCTAATGGCAACGAGGTACATTACTGAGTGGACACGATGATCTCCCGAAGGATGTTAAGATTCTCATTGCGGTCTTGATCGATAAATTTGAGATCATTATGACCCCAGGCAAAGGTTTTGGTCGTACCCGGAATGATGTAGCGCTTACCATCCCTGGACGACAGCGCGATCTTATTGCACATTTTTCGCAAGATAATGGCGTTCTCGCTCCCCACCACTCGCATGTAATCGTGCACACTTAGATCGTTTTCTATAACACTTCTCTTCACACCCTTGTTGTTTTTATCGCAAGATCCGTCCGCATCATTAACGCAGTACGCTTTCGCACCTGAGCCGAAGAAGCTAACGAGTGGAAGGCCTGCATACCCGTCCTTCATTCTACCCACGACTGGATTTTGTACACATTCCCTACTTTGAAAGAGGAAGTATCGAATTGCTCCGGATACTTCTTTATCTTATCATAGAAATTATCTACAAATATTTCTATTATCAAGCTATTTGTGTCGGCATAGAGAAGAGAAACGTTAATGCTATACTGTCGTTTTAGAAAATTATAATAAAAGTTATAAATTACTGTCTTGGATAAATCTAAAATGGAGAATCCTACATAAATGGGTGTATTATATAGAACGGACACTTTGCCCATCTCTATTGCCACCAAGTTATCTGTGAATACAGAACAGCTCTTAAAATTCGGCTTGGCTATATACTTCTCCATACCAAACCTGCGGCCATCAACTTCCCAGTGGGTGAGTAGTTTGATGTCGACTCGATTATTAACATGGTCTTGCCAAATATTGAGTTAACCATCAACTTGAAAAAATCTTTTTCTGCTTTGTTAGTTGTGCGATTTCTCAAATTGGTGTTTAAATCGATATATGGTCTCAACCATGGAGACTGCTTAAAGCGCAACACTCGGTGGACCTTTGTTAATTTGAACCCGGCAGCCAAACATTGCTGCAAATTGAGATAGTGTACTATGACCGTACAAGTTTGTTGCGTCTAAGTACATAATGGAGGAGAAGGGTTTCGCGGGATCGAAATCTGGAAGAAATTTGTTGTTGGCAATAGCCTTTCACCTCACACAAGTATTTACACCGCCACGGATACTTTGTTTAAAGAAATGAATCATATCTATGTCCGTTAACAGTTGGAGTTCGACAGATGTCGTTTTCAACATACTGTCGAAGCTTAATCCCGGAGCAGTATAATAATGGGCCGGATAAAGCTGATAATGAGCCATGTATACCGATCTAAAATTCTGAAAAACGCGTGCTAATAAAATTACATGTATTTGTAAATAGAGATCACTGTAATCCCCCAAGGTTTTGCGGTCGAATAAGTCCCAGACCTTTTTCGCTCTTAGATAGTCTTTGCGAGAGATGTGTTTCCCCCTCAGCTTAATGTAAATCTGTTCATATGCTGGTAAATAGTTCTGATTCAATTTATCAAAAGAATCTACATATGAATAAGGAAACACGCCTTTCTGTCTAGCCAAATTAAATTTATCAGTTATTCCAAAGAATTTTTTGATTTCAATACATTGCTCGTTAGTTAAATTTTGTCTTCATTTATCCAAAGAAGAATTTAGAAACCGAAGACTATCTAACAAGCGTAAATTTAGGTGTACCTTTTGCGATTTACCGGACCCATCCACAAATTCCTTAACCAGAAGCTGTTTGGTGAATGGCATGTATTTTTCTTTTGTCTGTGCAATGATGTGGATCTTCTCTTTCTCTAATGCTAAATGTTTTATGAATAAATGGGAATCGTATCCGTTGAGGTTATGGAAAAAGATGGGAATGTATTTTGGAACTTTGAAATTAATATTGCAGATGGAATGAGCTGGACCGCAATAAATGCCCCTCAACTGACAATGATCGATGACTTTAATGTCGTTTTCGCTAAAAAGATTGTTACAAATGTGGCAAACGGTTGCAGCGTCATACTGCATTTGTCGTGACGGCGTTAGGGCTGTCATAGGGTTCGTTTGACCTAAATAGTTGTCGTATAAATTTTGAACATCTGCCTCCAGCCTTTTCATGAACTCGTTTGCCACTTCGCTTCCGCGGTAAATTTCGAATTTTCGAATTTAATGTACAATACAAATGAATGAGGTTCGTGTTCGCATGTCTTAATTCTGAATTTTTCGTTGGGATTGGGTTCGGCAGTGGCAATTGGTTTTAGAATTGTTTCAAAGTCCGCATAAGCTACAAAAGCCACTGTAAGTTTGTTGTGATAATTTTCGAATTTGAGAATGTTAGATCGTACGCTATTCCCTAATTTATCGACTCTAGGTTCAATGGTAGGCAACCGGGTGTATATGTGATTGCAATCAAATCTTGCATGGCGCATCAATTGCTTGGAGGTTTTAAAGTATGATAGGCAACCATCGTAAATAAGTTAGCAGTTTTACTACGCGTTACTTGATTTGCCACTAACCACGAGAAATTTTTAATCCAGCAGTAATGTAGATCATCGCCATTAGAAATCAACCGCAAATTTGCATGCGTTGGTTTCTTGTTTTGCGTATGATGCAAGAATCATACAATTTTGTAGCGAACCTTACCATCTACAAAGCTTTCCTCGATACCATAAACATTTACAGAAATAGGATTTTGATCCTCAAATTTCTTAATGTCAGTTAATTTCGCGGGAAAATCAATACCGGCGAAGTTTAAAACATTTTTAAAATTAGGATATGAACTCACACTTTGCGGTCTTCTCGGCGAAGCGTAGAGTGCCGAGATAATCGCCCATCTGAAGCAGCATTGATCATTGTTTTTGACATTCACCACGACCTTCTTATATTCTATTGGCTTTGGCAGCTGGATCAACGATGACGGTCGTATCGGGTTAAATTTGCAGATGTTCACCTCCAGGAACATCTGCACAAGAGCTCATCTTGAAAATATATAGAGAATATTAGAACAATTTATACGGATAACAATGTTACAAAGTCCATTTAATGCATTAAACTACAAATTTTCAACTACTCGCCGGAGTCGCGTTCTGCAAATTCGCTCATTTTGTTCTCAATAATACTGGAGAACTGCACAATTGCATACTCCCTATCGCTTCTGGGTGTTATTATAATGCTTTTCGTGTTAAATGATTTTGTATCTTCGATATGCTGTGCCGCGAGATGGCAGTAACCAAAAAGTTCCATATTAACCTTCACGGAATTATATTTGTGAACAGATGTTTCGACAAATGTTCTTATACCTGGTTTCACTTCATCTATAAACTCCGTAAGGTTAATATGGTACTCGTTGGTCTTTATACGGTAGGATGCAATGTGCGACTTGAATGTGGATTTAAGTTCCCAAACATTTGATAAATCCGGGTGGGCTCGAGCAGATGCAGCCCTATATTTTGTAGAACGAAGATGTTTCTGATAGGTGCTTTTCAGTACGCTGTCTTGGTATTCCCCACAGTACACAGTCATAACTGCTGTAATTATATTATTGAACTGTATAAATTGCATCTAAAAACTTACTGCTTGTTGAAGCTTCCCCATCAAAGAGTTTCACCTTTTTGGTGGCCGCCGGTTCGTCATCATCAACTAAAAATTTAATTAAGAGAAAAACTACTAAGCACTAAATAATTTATAACATACCATCTCTAAACGCGCAATTATTTTTGCAGTGGCGTCTTAAATGCTCTGAACTGCTAAACGATTTATTGCATTTATCACATTTAAATGGCGTTGAAGGTCCTACAAATTTAAATTTAGCACAGTTTTAAAAACAAGTATATATCACTTACCGTTTGGCACTGAATCTTTCTTGGATTTACGATAATCCGCCATTGTTTCAATATCTAAAACAAAATCTCAATTAGAATAATTTAAAAATATGTGATTTGTCATTTTACCTCTCATAAGACTGCATCTAGATAAACATTGACGTTTGAAGTTGTCAAAGCGGGTGAAGGATTGATCGAAAATCTCACACATAAAGCATTTTCTGTGAAATAATTTTTAAAGAATGCAAACTAAATGCAATTATAATATAATAAAAATCAGAATAACTTATATTAATGCAAGCTAAATTCAATTCAAATATTTAAAGTAGATTTATTAATACAAAATTTAAATACAATTCAAAATTAATTAAGGTGGTAGAATAACAAATAATACAAAGGTTAAATGTAATTCTAATATAATTAAGAAAAATCTACTTACCAAAATAGATTTAATTGGAGATACAACAGGAAACTTGGAAGAATATGTTACAATTGAAATCCAATATAACAATGGAAGCAAATGCACTTGTGAATCGTTTATATATTACAAAAATTCTAAACTGCGGTTGTCGGAGAATGGTAAGAAAACGCAAACGATCTTTCACATTTGTTAACTAAATTGAAAGCGAGATGCATTCACGTTCCGGTCTATGATGGAGTGAAATGCCTATGCCAATTGCTGTAGGCTATTCCTTTATAATTATCCCTTCACTTGTATAGTTAACATTCCTTTAAACATTTTTAATGTTATATTTAAGGATTATAAATAATTTCATAAATATCCTAATATAATTTAAATATTCCCAAATATCTTATATTAGTAATTTAAAACTGGCAAACTAGTATCTAAATTGGGTGTCCTTATATATGCATTAAATTATATTACCAAATAATATCAAATGGCATATAAATAAGAATTAAACAATCTGCATAAGTTGTCTTTAAGTCTGTTAGCATTAAATAAACCTACGGTATACAAAACTTTTTACATTAAATACAAAGCTATTGTAGGCTTAATTAGAAAATTTGTAACCTTACGATATATCTAGCAGAAAAATTAATGTGAAATCATTGCAGATAACTTAAAATATTTAAATAATCCTAAATAATTTACATTAGTACTTTTAACCTGGAAAAATAATATACATTACACATCCTTAATAAATTATTACTTTAAATCTATTAGCATTAATATATTAATATATCAGACTTAAAAACTTCCCAATCTTACTACAGATTTAGCAGATAAAGAAATGCAAAACCGTTATTAAATTATTTGATAAATATTAAATCGTAATTAATCTCAAATACCCAATAATTAGGATATATAAATATTATATATTACGTAATCTCCGGAAGATTCATAATTTTGCTAGTGAAAGGTGTAAATTCCTTCGTTTGAAATTTAACCCAGAAGGAGCCTCATGAAAGTATACTAGTTTAAAACCGGTATTTCCTTTGCTTAAAATTGAACCCAAAAGGGGCCTCTTGAAAGTGTACTTGTTTACTTGGTGCTCCGCCACGGAAATTCCCGGAATTGAAGGTGAAATATGTAAGCAACATAATTTCATGGCGTTCCAATTCAAACATCAATATACTGGATGATCATATATTAATATCCGCATACACCACGTTTCGTTCGCGAACTTGTAACCCATCATCATGAATACAGAAAAATCCATAGAAATAAAAATTGGCCGATAAAAATAACTAATTTCTCCAAATTGGCCGCCAAAAGTCAAATATTCCCGCCAAAATCCGGGGAAATTCCCTAGATTCCGCGCTAAAAGTCCCCAGATTTTCCCTGGAACTCTAAGATGGCCGCCACCTTAAATACGCCATTTTGATTCATTTCCGCCATTTATTTTGTGTATATTTATTGTATATTTATTGTGACGCACCATCTACATCAATTTGACGCACCGTGTATATATATATATATATATATATAGGGAAATTACTATTTTGGTTTAAAATTAATATAATTATAATGGTTATGTATATTTAGATATTAAAAAGATTTATAAA
>JAHWXV010803620.1:0-16842 GCA_024586415.1 Phrixothrix hirtus
TTTTGGTAGTTACAATGTACATTTTTGCAAATCATTCTGAGACATACGTTTTGTTAACCATATGTGACTCTGATAAGACAAGTTCTTTTACACACGTTATTTGCAATCGACCAGACATACAGGGCGATTCATATTATGTGGAAAAAATTTTAAGAGCGTATTTCTGATAGAAATAAGAAGAAAAGGTCATAACAATATGTATTTTGAAATGCGTAGTTTTGAAGTTACACGGTATTTAATACAAAATTAAGATTTTTTACACAAAAATAACGTAAAATGAAAATAACTGATAGCAGGTGCTGGAAGTGACAACCATCAACTGTCACACATGCTGAATAGTAAGTAATTAGTGTTATTTCACAACAAAATGGGTTACACAAATGCTGAAATGTGCGATATGCACTTTGTCTACGGTCTTGATAATGGAGACTCACTCAGAGCAAGACATCTGTATGCAGAAAGATACCCTCACCGTGTGATTCCAAGTCGTAAGACACTTTCCTGGCTTCATCAACTGCTAAGTGAAAGTGGTAGTTTTGTAAAACGTAGTTCTGATACCGGATCGCCTGTCACCACTTTAACTTCGGAAACAGCAGAAGCAGTGGTTCATGAAATTGAAGCATCCCCAGATACCAGCATAAGGCAAATTGCAGTTACACTAACTCAATGCAGGCCACCGTTTGGAGGAACTTCATAAATATCTGCTATACCCATACCACCGTCAACTGGTACAGGACTTTTTGCCAAGCGATTTCCCCCGCAGAGTGAATTTTTATCTGTAGATTTCAGATCTTCTTTACAGATGAAGATAATTTTTTGTGAGGTAAGATCACAAATTTCCACAATACTCACGTTTGGGCATATGAAAATCTACATGCAATAACGGAAGCTTATCATCAGCATCAATTTTCCTTAAACGTATGGTAGGGGATTATTGGGCTATAATTTTTACCAAACAGACTCAATCGAGAAGCGTACCGTTATTCTCTCGAAGAAAAGTTGCCACAATTTTTGAAAGATATCTCGCTAAATTTTCGGATCCAAATGTATTTTTCGCGTGATCGCGCTCCATCACATTTCAGTTTAGTGACTCGTCAGTATTTGGACGCTGTGTATCTTAATCGATGAATAGGTTGAGTAGGTCCACAACTCTGCCCCCCTAGGTCGCTAGATTTATATCCAATAGATGTATTTCTATAGGATCACCTAAAATCTTTAGTTTACTCAACACCAATTGACAATATTAATGAATTACGAGATCGCATAGTCGCATCTTATGAAATAATCTGCAACTTTCCTGGAATTTTTGAATGTATTCGTCAGTGAATGCGTCAGAGGATAGAAGAATGTGTGACAGTTGGCAGTCGTCATTTCGAACAGTTACTATGAGTTATTTTCGTTCTAAGTTATTAGTTTTGTACAAAAACTTAATTTCTTATTAAATACTGTGTAACTTCAAAACTATGCATTTTCAAATACACATTTTTGTGTCAAGAATACGCTCTTAAATAAGAATTAACCTGTATATTTATAATATTTAATCGGACGACGACGCTTTAAGATCATGATTTTTTTTCTGGTTCCATATCTTCATTCATCCCCTAACTACTGATAGTACTTATCATAGCAGTCCTATTGGTTGCAATGTACTGCAAGCCAATCTTTGTGAGATCCACCGCAGCCTTTGTCATTTCTTCTGAAGCCTGAAAACGTCTTCCCTGTAGGCGCTTCTTCGCTTCAGGGAAAAGAAAAAAGTCACAAGGGGGAAGATATAGTGGACAAGATGCGTATTTCGATTGATTTTGACTATAACTGTATTTGCAATGTGTGATCATGGGTTGTCATAGTGTAACAACCACCTTGTTGCATGGAGATGGGGTAATTTTCGCCTAACATGGCCCTTCAAGAGTATTCGTAATAATAATAATAATAATAATTTTATTCTTTACGTAAGAATGGGAAGGGTTTAAGCATTACTGCTTTTCCAACCCTCCCTTAAGCTGTTTACAAATAGTTTATACATTTTGGTTGCAGCACAATTTAAAATTGTTAATGTATATATATATATATATATATATATATATATAGGGAAATTACTTTTTTAATTAAAATTAATATAATTATAATGGTTATGTATATTTAGAAATTAAAAAGATTTATAAAAATTCATTCCCTGACTGGGGTTCGATCCCAGGACCTTTTAGCTTTACGCGCCAACGCTCTACCACTGAGGATTCCATAGGACTGGCACACAGTTGTAATTCCAAAGCCAAGAATGTAGTATAAAATAATAGCAACGAAAATGATATCACTTACACTCAAGTGTAACACGTGCAGGTTTTTTGAATAATCTAAACAACTAAAATAAAAGTAAATTATTAGGGACTTGGTCCATTTTCGTTATTCACACAATGATTACATTTTTAAATAATTAAATAATATAAAAAAATTCCAAAATCAATATCCATGCAATGTTTTTATTATTAATATTTAAATCTATTTTCAAATAGGATTTTATAACCAAAACATTCTCAAGAAATTAAAACTAAAAGATAAGACATCTTAGTAGTATTAATTATTAGTATAAGCGTTGGATACCTGAACTTCATTCAAAACTTATAGGATTAAATATTTTTTTGCACTTCCGGGGCTAGAACGTCACATTTAGTTATTTGACTAAAACAAAACTTTTAATTTGAAGCGATTAAAATTTTACTTTGGTCCTAAGGGAGATAAAATAAATCTATAGCAACAATAAAAATTAACCAATCAAAATTATTTATTTGTGAAAGCATTACCATAGCGCTTCCCAAATAAGATGATAACGCCCATTGAGCGACATTCAGCCCTCGGGTCAAAGGTCCTTGGGATGTATTCGCCGCTATCCGGGCGTTATCATCTACATAACTCCTTTGGTGCATAAATAGCTACTGCCGTGAAGCATACGTTGATAAATTGAATGATCTGTCAATGTCAAATCATGCATTTTTACTTTCTTCGACACTTTTGATTTCAAATTTTTTGAAATGCAAAAAATAATGTTTATACCTCAGATCTGAAATGTTTTTTAATCCCTCGAGAGATTATTTCTCTTGCTATGGCTCGAGAAATAAACTTTTTTCTCGGGATTTAAAGAGCCCAGATCTTTTGTGAACACAAGCCTTAAATTTTTTTAACTAAATTAAAAAAAATTCTAAAAGTCGATCATGAATACAGGCCTGTGTACTATGCTTTACTGTGTAACGTAATTAAAAATATAAATAACACGTTCTTTCCACTTACAAATATTGCATTTCATTTTCTATTCATGCCAAACTGCATTCTAAATGACTAGTACGGTCGCAAATTTCTTCGCACGTTCGATGCAAGCCGAACAAAAAGTGCTCTATATTTAATGAGCGTTTAACAAATTAATAATTAATATATTACATTGTTTAGAATTAAATTTACAAAGTGTCTTCAATGAAGTTATTTCATGCACATCACAACATTTTACCTTATCAAACTATCAGACTAATTTTGACATTTCAACTGAAAATTGCTTTTTTGGAAATTCCCTTTGCCTTCATAGCATGAACAACTGCTAAAATTAAGTCGAACCTAAAGGTGTTTCATCTTACGGTAGGAACTATTACATTACCACAAGACCTGAAAAATTAACCGACATTTATCGAAATTCAGCTTTCGTCCTTAGGTGTAGAGGCAAAACATCCAAACCATTACGTAATCGAGACCGAAAAACTAATAATTATAGATAAAAATACATTTTGATCTAACTCTTCAACTTTCTTTTCTTGACTAACTTTGATACGAAAATTATTGAATCACAGATTATGCATTATATGGTTTTACAGCGAACTTTAATATGCCGAGTACACTTGATAAGCGTGCTGTGCGTATTTTATATTCCAATAATACAACAAGGAAATTCCTTGCCGAATATTTAGATTTGTTGTTGCGAATTTTCTTTTCACAAACATAGTCAAAGTACACAATCATAGTTTTCATAAATTATTGTATCATGATATGGATATTAAAATTATACGAACAGATTAGTACGTCCTACGTCTCTGCGTTCCGCGGTTTATAATTGATTTTCTTATATTTGCTTATTTTGGTTTCCGACACTTAAATTTAATTATATAATCAATATTAACAGAACATCTTAAAGAAGATGAATTGCGCATCCAGACATACGTATATTCGATACGTTTAGACTTCAACTTAATGTGTGAAACACAACAGGCAATTTAGGATCAATGCCTAGATACCATTTAAGGGTGGACCTTTCTAGAGGTTTTTTCCCTTAAGGACCTTAAATGTCCCGATTTTATAAGTATGTTCAAGGAAAGTCTACGAAATTATCACGCTCGCGGACAATATTGCAGCAATAGTTAGAGCTGAACAATTCAACAAACTTAAGGTCACCGGGAACGAAGCCATAGTCCTATTACAAGAGCGTATGAATGAGAAGAAATTCAAATTTAGCGCTTCAAATAGAGAGGTAGAATTTTATGGGAAAATAATGGAACCTGCCAAGATTCGTGTCATATTCAAACAGGATAAACTGAAAGGACACAATCACTCATCTGATTCTAGCTATTAACAACTGGAAAGCGCAAAGAGGGAAACAAATAACGCCGAAAATAAGATCAATAGCGTGGTTAAAGCGGAGATTCAGATGAAACGCATTAAGAGCAGTGCAAAGGAGCAGTATAACCGACGATATTTCACGTGATGTAGATGAAGGAACTGGAACAATTTATAGGAGGCGCGGGTACACCGTATTATGCACAAAAAGTAGGCGTGCGATATTATAGCACCGGTAGATCTAGTCGTTTGTGAAATCGTCAAAATACAAGTGAATGGTCGAACTCGAAACTCATAGACGCTAACATTATGTGACATAGACGGTGAGGTTGTAGAAAATAGGTCAAAAGTTGCTAGAATAAGACACCCACAGAACTTAGGTTTGACTTCACCTATGGAAGAGCAGGGCATGCGCTGGTTAGAATATATATGAACAGCTCAAGAAGAAATCACAAGAAGATGAATGCGGAATTTGTTACATATGATGGTAAAACGGAACGATCGGCCAAAAGTTGATATTAGGTGGCTGGTGCTCAATGTACCAAAGCGAATTGATGGAAATCTCAACAACTTTGCCTTTATATCGTCGTGAGCCAGGAAGCTCATCTAAATGTCTATTCTCATCGGCCCTAATGGCGCTATATCGAATGGAAATACCGATCGCCCTTGTATCCGAGGTATCGACGAAATCGACTGAAACGGGGATATTGATATACTATATTTGAATATCAGATCGGTTTTGCTAATATTGAGACCTTTTAACGATCGTATGCACTAATGACAACTATCAGCCAACTACAATAATTTGATATCAAGCATTTATTCCATTTCATAACAGTACTATGATTCTTATGAACTATAACGGGCTTGTTGTAAAGCACGATTGTGGCGTTACTATAGCAATCGCAATAGTTCAGGAAATATATTGGAATGTAACAATCAACAAAGCAGGTTGGTAACGCAAAAAATATTAAATTCCGCTGAGCTGAGGCGCAGGTTTGAAACAAAGGAAACGAAATGTCCTACAGGCTAGTGAGGTAAGTGGTAAAAATGAATGCGGAAAGAGGAATAGCAGTACATAGGGCGCTCGTTACGCAGAAAGCTATAAAATAACGTGCAAAAAAGCGACGAACGATGGAAAGTGGTTACTGTAGGGCGTCTCATATATCAGTTCATTCTCAACCCGTGTATCAAACAATCTTGGTGACGCTTGATGCTTGAACCGTTCAACTTATTATTGGCAGCTGGAATAGTGTAACTTTATAGCCACCTTGACAATGCTTCGTATGTTTTTCTCGAGCGGGATCATCAACCGAAAATTGACACTGGAAAAAGCGTACCTTAACAGGAGATGCGGTAACAACACAGACATAAGGTTAGATTAGGGCATTCTTTTTCAGATTCTGCGCAACAATATTGATGTGCATAGTAAGATATTATACAAGAATTGTTCAACGCAAGATTTGATTTTCAGAAATAGCGCATCATCATCACAAAAGTTGTATTATTCTCATCTCAACACCTACAACTTAATTATATATCTCTCGACAGCTTCAAGTGAGTGGATGGGAAGACGAGCAGTGAACTAAATTACGTCAGCTCTTCAGTGGACGCAAGATTGTTTCTCCTTTCATTGTGTATGTTCCGCGCTTTGATATCGGGTATTCCAATACAGAGCTTCCAAGGAATGTCTATTCTGAAGGCCCTCACATCCTAGAACAGGGTCATAGAAGGGTGCAACGTACAGCGACGAGTTTTACATGAATTCCTTCAACGCGATGAGTCAGTATGTACCTCGGAGATTAATCTGCGGCTTAGGTGCGCTCTGCGGCAGATTGCGATATGAAGCAAAATGATTATACAGTGTTAGTGTTTAAATTTCCTTATTAAGCGTTCCGTAGCGTAACAAACTGGCATTGAATTACTTTTAAGCTTTTGTTACACTCCGAAAAACCAGTAGATTAATAAATTTCAGACAATAATTCTCCCTTATCGCCGATTAAAGGTAAGCAAACTATTACTTTGTCAAGAAACAAATGTCAGTCTTATATACACGGTTCAGCAAAGAAAATAACTGCGTAGCAATTCATATCTTAATCTTTTTAATTTTTCAGAATAATTTTAATTTCGAAAAATGTTCCATTAAAGAGTTTTTCAATATTTTTTTATTAACGTTTTCATTAATTTTTCTCGTTTATTATTCAAAGTTACCTTAAAATGAAATAAATAGATATTCAGCTAGTTTAACGTAATTTCCCCTTAATTTTGCCATGTTGTAGTGATTACTTATCACTTGCAAAACTAATCCCTGCTTTCGCTCAATTTCTTAACAGCTATTTGTTAAATCATCCATGATAAATTGTGGTATTGAAGAATACGTTATAAATAGTATCATTGAGATTATATCTATCAATATCAGAATGTCTAAGCTACAATTATAACTTGTCTTGATAAATCGTATCTTATATAGCATAATGGTAATTGTCTTAAAATTTAATTTGTAATTTATTTGTAAACATTGATATGAAGAAAATCAGTGTAGTGCAAACGATTGATATATTTATGTTTATAATAAATATGTTAGAACATTTTTCAGTGAAGATAAACATTTTTATAAAGGTGTTGGAGGGATTGATTGCGACACTTTAGTACGATTTATGTAATCTTATGTAGACTAAATTTTTGTAGCATTTCCAAAACCATACTTAAATATACAGCAGATATTGAAAATACTTTAACGTCTTGGTCATAGTAACATAAACCATTTTAATAAGAATACCTTATTTATTCTACAAGCTCACACATTCAATAAATGCGGCTGTATGCATAGACTATTGTGCTTTATGTAACGGACGTTGAAAAATTAGCCTAAAATTCTAAATAAGGTAGTGGACACTACCAAGAAATTAGGGAACTATGTAGGTTACTTTACGTAGAAGAATTTTAGTTGATACTTTAATATCTCTTACTCTAAATGTGCGATTAAAATAAAAGCTATGCATCATGACTACCTTAGTGTACAGGTATGGCATGACGTTACACTGCAATATACGAATGCAGTGGTATTTATAAAACGCTCTCACAATGGAACAACTGCATACCGCCATTACTAATTAAATATTTGAAATACGAAAAATTTTAACAAAAAGCATTTTACATAATTTAACTCGGGTGCTTTTCATAAAAGTTAGGATTTACCGCTCACCGTTATTTTAAATAGAGTACTGTAAATAGCTTAGCTTTGATGTACGTAACCTTTGTTTAAAATAAAACAATACCTCATATTTGAATTTTAATTTGTTTCAATCCCTTCTTTAACATGAAGCATCTCTATAATCTGTTAAGGTTGACTTCACTTAATATAATTTATTCACTCCCAAGTATTGTTGTTTTTGAAATTTTAATGGTAACAGTAATCAATGTTAATAATTATGCTTGTTTCAGAAACATGGACCTCGTATGAAGTGTTCTGCTTGTAATGTGATATCTCATCAAAGCTGCATTCCTTTACTGTCAGATCGGGTGCGATTTACGTGCAAACCTACATTCAGAGATGTGGGTATTCGTCAATACCGTGAACAAACCAGCATCCAGCATCATTGGGTTCATCGGCGCTCAGAAAAAGGAAAATGTAGACAATGTGGAAAAGTGAGTGCATTTCATGTTTAAGATCAAAAGATTGCAGTACACATTTCATAGGGATTGTTCGATATTAATCGAGATTTCTTTAAACAAAAACAATCTTTCTGAAAATATATATTAAATACAAATTTATGAAGGTTGCAAATTACATATTTAAAACTTAGTTAGGGAACATTTTTATTTGCCTTACTCAATAATTCTATTTTCAAATTTTCAAAAATATTTATCGTTACTTTTCCAATATTTTCGTTGATCTTTTACAGTCATTCCAATCAAAATTGTCATTTAGCTCTAAAGAAATAGTTGCTTTGAGTTGCTCCTGGTGTAAAGCAGCGTACCACAACAAAGAATCTTGTTTCAATATTCAACGAATAGGGGAAGAATGTAAATTAGGTAACTTACATTTATTTATTTTCAAATTGTTCATGATTGAATTTAAATTGTAGGTGTACATAGTAGTATTATAGTTCCTCCATCGTGGATTGTAAAATTGCCTAAAAAAGGGAGTTTTAAATCTAGTCTTCGTAAATCTAATAAGAAGAGGGCTTCCAGCAAGAAGAAGAATAAAGAAAAGGTAATAAACAACTACATTTAATAATTGTTAAATATAACGGTTGCTCGACTTTTTTTAAGTAAATTAGTTCAAAACTTTTAAAAAATAATTCACATCACCGACTTCATTAATCCCACGGAAAACGTTCTCTCGTATAGGAATTTTTTTTGCTAGGATTTAGTTCTATATTATATAAAAACAGTTATCTAAAATTAATCAATTTTATAAATATTACAAGTGTTTTATTACGTTAAATACTAAACACTAAAGAACATGGTAGTAATATAAATTTATTGCGGTATAAACACAATGTAACATTACAATTATAATTATATTCATTAGTTTGTTAGCTGTTATGAAATAAAGTTCTGTTCTGATCCTAAATAAAATTGATTTTTAAAAATAAATCATCTTGATGATTTAATATTTTTGGCGCACTCGGTAGGATCAGTATCTTACGGAATTTATCGAAAATCTTCTGTGTTTTAACAGTTTGAAGACCAGCGGACCCATTTCAACATCAAAGAGTTGAATTGGATACAAGCAACGAAACTGGACACGCGGTGAAACTTTTATACATTGGTAATACGATCAACTCTGACTATTGTAATCATTTCCCATTTCGAAAAAATTTCGTTTATTGAAATCATTGCCTTTTAGTTGGTGAAATATTAAACAAATTGGGTAGTTTGATAGAATCAATAAACAGTTTAAGATTAGATACAAAAATGGTAGACGTAAATTACAAATTGCTTAGATTGGAATTAGATTCAATTTCGATTTTTGTGATTTATTTATAAATGCTTGCGATAAAATATGCATAAAATACACAATTAAACCGGATGCTAAAGATTTAATTTTTCAAACTATAATAGGAAAATTACGAGACAGAGCAAGGATATTAATTTGTTCTCCTTCTGAATTAGGAACATAACAATTAGCAAGAGAAGCCGTATTTAGTTACTTCGGAGATAAATGAGATTTAGAACAGCTGGTCTAGGAATTCAATAATACAAAAATGTATTCAAAAGATGATCCTGTTTGGTTCGGTCATATATTACAAGATTTACTTTCAAAATTGAATACAAAATTAGGGCAAACCGAAGATGTTACACATTAAACACAAAGAGCTGAGATTTATGCACAAACTGCTTTAAAAGTGTATCCTGATGATGTTCAAGTTCAGATGAAACCAATACAACAAATTTCGTTAGAACAACCCATAAGATTTTTCCAGGACGTAGCGAACTTCAAAAATCGATCCAACAGTCTAAGAGAAATTAAGACAGTTGATACATAAATAAACCATCAGAACAAGAAACCTTTCCCGAACAATCATTATTTTCCTGCTAAAAATTATGGACAGTCCAACATCTACAGACCACAAATAAATTCTTCTCCTATTCAACAACCACCAAATACCTCACCTAGACAGTTTCCTGCTCATTAAGATAATAATTTTCCTAAAAATGGAATTCCAAATTTTCCTAAACCAAATTTAACCCAACAAAGGACAAATTTCCCGATAAACCGACAAGTTTTTGAAGCTGCTTGGAAACCAAAAAAATAATGCAAGCACAGCGAACCAATGTCTGGAATTTCAACCGCTGTATCTAAATTTATAAATTATAAAGCGCAGCAGAATTTTCAATTAGGCAAACGGGACTACCACAAGTAGTTAGCAAAGAACATTTTAGCAATGAAGAAATTGAAAATCAAGGAACAGCAGCAGCTGTCTTGAATAAATTTGACAGCCAATGGTATACACGTTTGGATACCGAACAACAACCCTCCAGTTGGAGCGAAGAACAAGAGAACAGTGAAACGATTATTGAAGAATATGACGATAATTTTCGTATGGTTGCCTCCCCAGCGAACTCGATCGCTTAGCACTTCACGAATTACCCTATATAAAAATCAAACATCTGCCTATTAAGCTATTAATAGATACAGGAAGCATCATTTCAATGATTGGCCGAGATATTGTACACAAAAATTATCCAGGTAATATATTCCAAGAGAACGTAGATATAATAACTGCTAAAGGAACTCTTATTTTAAATAAACATGTATTGATCCCGTGTTTTGATGAATTTCGATCTTTAGGAAATTTAAACATGTTAATGTATAAATTTCATAATTTTTATAACCGAATAATTGGGTTAAATGATCTAAGATCTATGTAATTTAATTTAGATTTAGTAATTGATTCACTAGTAAGAGGTATTTTTCGAATTTCCCTAAAAATCAAACAGTCAGAAAAATTTAAGATACCGGACAAAACTTGCATTTTAAAAAAAAATGGTAAATTATGCAGAGGGTGATGTTTTAGTTGATGAGGTATCGGCAAAGACCTATTTATACTAAATTGCGTTCATAAAAACGGAACCGTTATCGAAATTCAAGATTTATCAGATAATGAACAAGCAGTTGATCTAAGTGCGTTACATGTCACACCTTTAGATAATTATCACGTTTTTCGCTATCAAATATAGGCCGAAATTTTTTTGCAAAAATTAAATAGTATGATAAGAACCGAAGGTTTACACGAAAAAGAAAAATATAAAATCTCACAGGTTTGTAAAAATCACGTAGATATATTCAAACAACCTAATGATAAATTGTCATACAACAGTAATGTAACGCATCAAATTAAAATTAATTGTGAACCAATTTTTAAGAAAGCTAGACGTTTCCCTTTTGCAATCAAAAACGAAATTAGAGAACATATAAATAAACTTTTACAGCACGATATAATTAAACCTAGCCTTGGAGATCTCCGTAAATTTAGTTAACAAAAAATTAGACGCTAGCGGAAAACGAAAAACAAGATTAGTGATAGATTACTGGACGTGAAACGATAAAATAGTAGATGATCTGTATACAATACCAAATTTGGAAAATATTTTAGATCGATTAGGACGTTGTCAATATTTCACAACTTTAGACTTGGCCTCTGAATGTTACCAAATTAAAATACACTCTGAGTCAATGCCCAAAACAGCTTTAAACACACCAGATAGACATTTTGAATTTTTAAGCTTACTATTTGGGATTAAAAGCGCTCCCGCAACATTCCAGAGGGTAATGAGTGCTATTTTACGAGATGTACTGAACCAATTCTGTTTAGTTTATCTTGACGATATCAATTTTTTCACCTTCCTTAGAAGAGCACATTAAACACATCAAGATCGTATTCCAAAAATTAAGTGATGCCAATTTAAAATTACAGCTAGACAAATTTGACTCAGGGCATTAAACCTAACTCGAGGAAAACTGAAGCTATCAAAAGATTTCCAATTCCTACAACACAAAAAGAGATGAAATTGTTTCTAGATTTGTTAGGATTTTATAGAAAAGGCACATGTAATTTCGCAAAAACAATGAAACCTTTAACAAAATGTTTAAAGGAAGGGGAAATCGCTGAAGTAATCGTCAGAATTCGTTGCAGTTTTTGCAAAATGAAAAACTTTACCATGTAATGACCCAGTTTTATAGTACTCCAATTTTAATCAACCTTTTTAGCTTTTAACCGGTGCCTCGCAATTTGCGTTAGGCGCAATTTTATCACCTACGTGTTGAGAACATTAAATATAGCAGAAATTAACTATTGGACTATACTTGTACGGAAAGAATTCATTATCAACACCGATCATGAACCACTGCAATGGCTATTTTCAGTTAAGAACTCATATTCAATATTAACCCGCTGGAGACTTAAATTAGATGAATTTTATTATGATATTACATATGATAAAGGCAAATTGAATCAAACGCACGCTTTATACTGGATAAAGATAAATATGACGGAAAATTATGTCAATACCCTTAATCCTACACTATTTGTAAATATTGATAATGAATGACCAGAAATAGATACGGAGGAATTAGGCAGCATAACAGCCTAAAAATGAAAATGCGAGAACTAACCACAACACTATATATTCTGATAATGGGGAAGTTGAGGTAAATCTTCCCTAGTTCGAAACATCAATTAATACTGCAGATAGACAAATCATTTTACATGCAACCCACAACGTATCAGAACTCATCATTCTAAATAGTAAAGTATTCTACAAAAATAGAGTATGTGCCACGTTACCATTAACAACCCAATACAATATAGTTGACGCACTAAAACAAATTCTTTTACCGTCAAGAAGGGCGTAATCTACTTTAACCATAAAGCCGAATCAACAGCAGTAGGTAAAATACTATCACGAAGGAAAAACGTGTCATAGGAAAATTAATGAAGCTTATGCGTTCTTAAAGAGGAGATATTACTAACCTGTCTTAGAAAAATTCATTGTCTGTCGTATTTTGCTAACGTGCCAGTTAGCAAGATTCGACCGAGCACCTCAAAAACAACTCCTATTACATATAAACCGAAAAGACCATTTGAGCAATTGCATATTGATTTGCTATTTATGAATACTCAAATTATGTTAACGGTAGTTGACCATTTTTAAAATATACTCAAGCCAATTTAATTCATGATAAAAACGCAAATACAATATTGCAATCGTTGTCAGTATCACTAGTCACCAAGGTATTCCTCCAACAAATATTGCAGATACTGGCAAGAAATTCGATAATATACTATTAAAAAAAGTTTGTAAACTACATAAAATCGTATTACAATAACCTTAATAGGTAACTCCAAATTGTATAAGTATCATACCATAAATATTTATATATTTTACCTTATCATATAAGAAATAGCTACTCGACTAGGACCCATTTCTTTTCGCAGCAAATGTTACTTTATACGTAGAAATAATACAATTTGTGTCACAGATTCATAGAACTTGAAAACTACTAAACCTAAAATAAAAATGCGGAACGAAAAATATATCTACTATATAAATAATATAAAAATAAGGTTCAATTATAACATTTAAGGAAATTTTTTAAATTATGAAGTAATTAACATTTACTTATAACAGTGCTAGCAAACATTTTGTTCTAAAAAGCTTAAATACTTCGAATAAATGCAGTATTAAAATTGACAAAAGGAAACCATAAGGATTTGCAAGTAAATTCTTTACCAAAAAATATATATCTAGAATTTAGGATAAATGGCAAAATAAGTTAGTCAAAACCTATATAAGGTAACTGTCGAAGTTAAAAAAGTGCTTATCCTAACGTCATTACTAGCATTGAAATTAATTCGAAGCCCATGGCGAAATACAAATATAAGCAAAGGAATTTCAAAATTACTCGAATCTTTTAATTCGATTTTAAAATTTCCATTGCAGTACCGTGCATTATATTATTGAAAATAAGAGTTACGGCAAAACCCAAAACTAATAAATGAAAGAATAAATAAAAAGTTTACTTAAATAATGAATAAATGCAAAGACACGTACGGTTAAATTTAAATTAAACCTAAATAGTTAAGATAATTATTTAATAATATTAAACATTCTTGTATAGTAAATTACAAAAAATATATCTAATTAAATTGAAGCAACAGTTACATAGAAAATATTGGTGTATTATTATTTTAAGATGTCACGACAACCTTCAGAGGTAATCGTTTACTTTATTTATACACATAATACTTGTGCAGTAGCATTAAAATACGCGTGGAGAAGTTTGCAGCAGCATAAAAATATGTTATGCATCTCTAAGAAGGTTCATAAACGATAACATTATGATGAAATCTTTCAGGTGAATTAAGCCTCATTTTATTTCGATTCATGTTATACTTTAAATACTAACGCAAAATATCAGAAGCAAAATAACACATTGCACAAGATCAAATAGTATACCCTAGATATTTCATATTATATTACAAAAGATACACTATGATGCTAGATAGTTTATGTTACAATTTAAATCCAGCAAAAAGTAGAACGATAAAAAGTTCATGAACGTACAATAAAATATTTGGTAAATAAAATTTATAGTCAACATATGCAATCCAACTAAATATGCAAATTATTCAATTTTTTCATATATATATATAAATATATAACACCATATTATATTTTAAAATAAGAAATAGTTACTAGATTTTAAAAGTGTAAAAAGGCAATGAAATCGTTTAAAACGCTTATTTAATACAATACACTGCAATAAAGAAACTTATAAGCAATAAATGTTTTATTAGAATTTAAATAAAGCATTTGTATAATAATTTATTTTTTAAACGTGCTTAAAAATTGAAAAAAATTGATATTTTTCTTACTGAAATTTATTATATTTAACCAATGAACAGTTTCTAATTAATTAAAAAATATAAATACTTAGTTTATAATATCTATACAATAAATTGTAACCCTTATGTATTAAAACTGCAAGTTTCGGAAATGTATGATATTTATTTATTGCATCGATATATAATTTATTTCGTTGGCTTCCGTATCTTTTGTATAAAAACTATGTAACTAAAAACTACTGGTTTTGCACGTTTTATAAACAAATTTTAAACCGCCATATCTCGAATACTACGAGAATGGAATGATAATTAAGCTACCCAAGAATGAAAAATTTTTTTATCTTTCCACATAAACTCCTAAGCCTTTAATACATTTGTTCCAACTATATTTCAATACTTTTAATTCGATTACGGAAGAAATTTTCTTCAAGTTTAGCAATGTAGACATCTACCGTGGCTTTGAACACCTTATCAGTTCAAAATCTTTGCCGTCCCCCTACGAAAATTTTTAATTTGGGAGATAGGTGAAAGTCCGATAGTACAAAGTCGGACCTATATGTAGTTGGGGAAGTAATCATATCCTAATTCATGAATCTTGGCCATTGAAACGATATTAGTTTACAGTGTATCCAGATTTGAATGATATTGCGGGATATCTCCGTTATTTTTAAAGTTAGCGGGATGCGGTTTTCGCGTCATGTTGCTACTTTTTAGTGAAACGAAAGATTCTGTAGTCAGATGTCTCTCAGCCATCTTTGTTTTTGAAATACAAGGCGAAATTAAAAATTTGCACGTTTGGAGCATACCACGTATTTCGGGAACGGTTAATGATATTGAAAAGACAAAAACTGTGGCTGATAGACATTTTAACGTAAAATTCAATGGTCTTCTTAGTTTTTTCTAAAATCAATAGTATTCGATATATCGACTAAACTTGTGTTTTTTATATGGGATATCCTGTATGTTTTCTTCTAGTTTTATCCAGGTTTTCGTGGGCTTTTCAAAAATATATAATACTCTGTAGTTATTATCTAAATTAAACTAAAAAATTACAATTGTCAAAAATTCAACCAATTCTATTTAAGTAGGACTTGAAAAATAAACAAAGTAGAAACATATATTACGCCAGAAACAAAAAAACAGCTTAAACGTCACAAAAATTGTTCAAATTGATTTCTGTTGTATCTCAAACACATTTGGCGCATTGTTCCAATTCTGCGCAACGCATTCACAATTATAATGGGTCGTACTTGTAAAGCCATAAATTATCTCTCTGTGGTAGCACGTAAATTTTCTATTGTCTCATATTGGTTGTGACCGGTATATATTTAATAAAAAGAAATCAAGTATTGATAAGTCGGGTGATCTTGCGGGCCACCTCACAGGACCATTTGTTGTGATCCAACGGTTTGCGAAATGTTCCTCTAGAAACGGCTGAACAATCTGCGCATTTGGTATCGGAGCTCCGTCTTGTTGATAATAAATATTATTTAAATGCGTTAAAGGAATTTTGTCGATTAATTGTGGGATGATGTTTTGTAAAATTCCAATATGTCGGTTTCAAGTTAATGTTCCTTCATATATGCAAAATTTTATATTTGTCCCTAAAATGAAACAGGGCACGCTGGCACCAAACCTTCCTTGTCGTTGAAGAGGAAATAACGACAATTGTGACGATTTAAAATCCCGCAACTGCTAAAAAACCTCTTATCAGACCAAATAACTTTGGAAGCAAAATTAATATCGACATTTGTCTTTTGTAGGAAGCAATTGCAAAAATTCAGTCTTTTTACGGCATCTCCAGGATGTAAATTGTGAACTAACTTAAACTTATACAGCTTATATTTATGTTTCTTTAGTATTTCTTGAACCCGAGATTTTGTTACACCAACAG
>JAHWXV010803723.1:0-11556 GCA_024586415.1 Phrixothrix hirtus
CCTCTTTACAATTTAATAAAAATCCGATGATTTCGCTTTGAATACTTGTTTTTTTTTACATATCAAAATGAAACCTCTTATTGGAAGACCCTTTATATATTTGTTTCTCATATATAAACTGTCAATTTAAGGCCAGCTATTAGATCCATTATTCCTTCATCCAAAATTGTATTTAGCATGATTTGTTCTTAACAAAATTTAATTTTGATTGCTGTGAAATCTTTCGCTTATCATATATCTAATTCAATAAAATGTAATAAAGACCTGCGATTTTTGTTTGTCCTCTTTTTATTGATATATAGCTCTACTAGATGACGTTTATCAACGGCTGATGTGGTTGTATGCCTTGGCTAGAATAACTTCTCAGTTATAGCTTCAAGAAATCGATAGGTGCCCGTCCTATCCTCCTTTTCTTATATATAATATAGTTTTTAGATCAAAATTTAGGTAGCTATTTCTTTTACCGAGTTTAAGGAAAAGCTTTTGCCGTGTCCTCCCTCCTGAATATCTTACTGTGTCGATTTTTTAGCTCTTTTCGTTGGTCAACCAGACATATCTAAACGTTGCAAGAATCACGTTTAGGTATTTATTTTTACCAATCTGGCAATACTATCTCAATTAACGAGAGTCATATTTATTTCGTCGGTTTAAGTGAAGCCATTAAAAATTTCTTAAACTTTGATAATTAAAGAATGTTAAAGGAACCAAAACAAAAGTATTAGATACGTCTGCTTCATATAAAAATCTGTGTGTGACAACACCCAACTTTCTTTTACTTATTATGCAAATAATGACCACAAATGATTAAAACATAATTTACGTTTATTTTTGAACCGATCGCCCATCCAAATTATATTTTCCCCGATAACTCGCTTCAACGCATTTTTTAAAGAAACTGAAAAGTTCACGTAAAACGACATCAAAGACATCATAACCTAGCAGGTTTTAAAGAAATTTTTAATGTCGTTTCCAAAAAAATCGCAAAAACTTAAATATCGCAAAAATAAAGTATCACTTCCTGTCATTCGATTTTAACTCAAATGTTGCCACTGTATATCCTGAAAATAGGAAAATTAAATATGAAATTGTCACAATTCATACCTCAACTACTTCCGGTTACTCAATTTTCGAAAATTTATTAGAGAAGCCACTTAGTTCATACAAAACGAAATTAAGTAGCTAAGAAATATACTAAGTTTAAAAAATCGTTGGAGCCGATTTCAAGAAAATCGCGAAAAATGAAAAATTTGGAAATCACTGAAAATGACAAATAAAGTGGTACCGTATTCTTGATTTTGCATACAAAGGCAGTTATGATCTCAAAGATAAACTTTCATTTGGCTAGACCTCTTAGTTAAAGGTAAAAGTACTTCCGGCTACTCGATTTATGGAAAATGTGAGAAACCGCCTAGATTGTGAAAGGTCATTAAATATCTAAAAAATACAATAAGTTTTAAAAAAATCGTTATAGTCAATTTCAAGAAAATCGCGAAAAACCAAAAAATGGAAAAATCAAAGTGCTGATTATCCAATTTTAGTGAAATTGTTGCAGTACCTGAATGGTTGCAAAATTTTGTTTATTTACGATGTTTCATTTTCGAGATATCCTGTTTATAGACACACATACAGAACACACCCAGTCGAATTTCTAAAAACATGATTTTCCGATTCATGGTACCCGAAAACCTGTATTTCCACTAAAATTTAGGCAATGAAAATTTTGAATGAAAACGATACTTCCTCTCTTACTTATATTCCGTTCAGGTTAAGAGAAAGTAAAAATATAATCTTGCAAAGATTTCAGAATTTGTATGTATAGGGTATCTCAAAAATTATTAAATATCTTTAATGGCGCGGGGCGATCCCACAAAAGCAACAGCATCTCTTGAAAATTAAGTAATCCGCCAAACTTCTCAAATAAATAGCGTGCCCTTTCGTATGTGCTTATTATCATCACAGAAACTCTTCAATTGTTGTATACTATTTGCACAAAAAGCAATATTGATTACATAATGTTACTCAAGCATCAATTGCTGCTAGGAGACAGCAGACTCCACTACAGGTACGAAGTGAACCAGCCATCCAAGGTGAACAGAAAGCAAAGAAAGTTAAAGCTTATTCGGTAACCAGTAAAATAAAATCAACAATATAGTATTCATAAGATATCACCAAAGTTATCCTTGCCCAGATCGCTGCATAGAATTCTTAAAAAAGATTTAGAAGAAAATGTGAAATGGTTATCCACTTACATCGAATAGTAAGGTACATTATACATGACCAACACTCATTCGCCGTTTAAAAAGTTTCTCATTCATAAATTTATGATAATCACGGTCATTGTTGGTTGAATGAAGTGATAACTCACGCTTTTCAAAGCGGCGTCATCCGTGTACAACGTAAATCCCTTCCCTCCACATTTAGTTATAGTTGGGTAACTTTTAAATCAATTTTGTGTAACCATCGACGAATTCAAGATTCATTGGGGTTCATAAAATTTCAGTAAAATCTTTAAATTGCAAGAATTTTCTCAAGAAAATGATGTTGCATACGACATGTAATTATTGACACCAAATTTTACCACAATTTGCAAGCTTTTATTGGTTACCCATTAATGTTAAAGTCAAATTCTCTTACAGCGTCAATTAATAGCGTTTCTAAGATAAAATATTCATTTTTGAAATTGTAAAAGCTAATAGTTTCGACATGTGTCTGTCTTGGAAGTATGGTCATATAAATCTGCTTTTATTTTAGCTTTCCAAATTACTTACACTAAGATGTATAATACCTACAGTTAAATAATTTAAAAACTAATATCAATACCGGCCTTGATTTCTGTGTTCAAGGAACGCGGGTTCAAATCTAATCGAGATCGGTAAATTATTCAGCGGAAAAAACATTTTATTCGTTATCATTTAATAATGTACGGCCTTATAACTATACTCAGTGACATAGTAATCGTAACACCAAGAAGGCGTAGGAATTTTTTGACAAAACTTGGCAAAAAGTTTTAACTACTATACTATTATAACTGCTTGATTAAAACTTTAAAGAAAAAGAACAAAATATAAACATAATTTTTATTAATAACGGGTTGGTCCTCGCTATTGGTTACACACTCTCTCGCTCTTCCTGGCATCAAATTTAGCAGATTATCGATTTCCTCTTGAGGTGTTGTGTCCCAAGCAACCTGTACTTCGTGCTGTGAGAGCTTGTAGCGTCTGCAAACAATGCAGCAAGTTCCTGAGTCTTCTCCCCATAATGTCCCAGACATGCTCGATGGGCAAAATAATAGGAGATCGCGATGGCCATTGCAAGAGATTGACATTATCCTCTGCAAAGCGGCCCATAGAACGTCTTGCAATATAAGGACGGGCATTATCCTACTGGAAAAATGGGTCTTCTAACTGCTGAATAAATGGAAGAATATGGGATTTTACCATCTCATTCACATATCGATGGGCGGTCATATTGCCTCGGATGAAAACCCAACCGAGACCTACTCATCTAAGTTATAGCACCCCATACCATAATGCCCACAGTGTGGTGCATATGACTCGCAACAGAAAATTCAACATTGCGACGTTTCCCATGGCTTCGTCTAACCCTCATACGGCCATCATGCATTCCCAAATAGAATCTGGATCCTAGGCCACTCCAAGTTCCAGTGCAATCGCAACGTACGCCACTCCAAACTTTGCTGTCGGTGTTGAACCGTTAGTGGTAACACAAGATGTGGCCGATAGGATTGCAAAACGCAAGCTTTGATTCTGCGGTAAACCGTTCGAAGTGTCACAGGACGACCTTCATTAGCTAACCCTTGGTTGTCAATTGATCTAGTACTGGAGAATCGATTTCTTGTTACTATAAGTCGAAGATGGCGATCGTGCACCTCATTTGTTCTTCTTCGCCCGCCAGTTCCTCTTCTGCGACCTTCCTAACCCACCCTAGTTTATGTCTGATAGCAGCGGATAATAGCAGATTGGTTCCCGTTAACGCGATTTACAATTTCTCTGAACGACAAACCACCTTCGCGCAAATCAAAAATACGACCTATATCAAATTCGCTTAATTGACTGTAATTTCCACGTTAGCGCCCTCTAGGCATGATCATACCCTGAAAACAAACGATCACAAGCGAAAACACTAAAGAACTGAACAAAATCTCGCAAAACACACACCAGGTAGCATTGTTTGAAAAAACTGAAAGAACCTGTCAGATAAGTCATTATCACTTGATCCGTAATAATGAAATTTTAATCAATTGTTACCTTTTAGTAGTTAAAAATTTCTGCTAAGTTTGGTCAAAAGATTACTACGCCTTCTTGGTGTTGCGATTTCCATGTCACTTGCATATTTAAAAGTTCGAAAATGAGCAATTGTTAACCGATTTCCAATCAATTGGAAAATAAACACTTTTCAACCCCCGGTTGTAAAGTATTGTAACTTTTTTAGACGTTCAAAAATGAGCAATTGTTTATCCGATGGAAAGTAAGCACTTTCCAACCGGTTGGAAAGTGATTACTTTCCACCCGACACATCCATGGTAACAATTGTTATTTTAGATTTACTACGTGTATTATAACAACACGAGTTATCAATGACAGCAAGTGTCAAAGAATTATTGTACGTTTTTGAAGAGAATTTTGAATGATTGTGAATAAAATTGTATACAAACCTCGGCGGAAGTATCATTTTTCTCTCGAGAAATGAGACACTTTCCGCCTCGCTATGTAATATACTATTAAAAGCATGCCTTCTTCTCGGATAAGGAAGTAAAATAGTAGTTCTCGTGTCAATGTGACGTTGGTACATTAAAAATCCCTATTGGTGGTGAAACTCGGCCAGATTCCTTAAAATTTTAGTAGGTGTGTCGGCGAACTAATAGTTGAAGTCGAGATGGTCAAGCGAATTTCTGCATCCCGAAATCTCAACCAAGAAAAATAATAATTTGAGTGTTGTTTTCGATATTATGGAAAGTTTTGCAGAAGATTACAAGTAACAAAACATTTCTAGAAAATGAAGTAGTGCCAATAATTATTTTGGGGCTTATAGCATATTTGGCTTCATTAAATTATACAACATAAGAAAATAAACGTCATGATCTGCTATATAGTAAATAAGGTGTGTACTAATAGTATGAGCGTATTTTAAATTTTATGAAAACGGCCTAATTTTTTATAAAAACTCGTTTAGTATTTCATTCACTTTACATTTAATTTTAGTTAATAGATAAAGTAATACAACTGAAATCGTAGCTTTAAATAAACCATAAGTTACTTTCACTAAAACACGACTCTGAGATTTTTATTATAATGGACCTAGTAATTCATTTCAGAGTAATATATAAGGTAAGTAAATTTATGTTAAGGTCAGTACAAACAAGCAAAAAGGTTATCATCGGAGAATTACCTTCCTAGCAGCATTACTTCTTCAGCTAGGTGAAGATTATTATAGGTTACTGGACAAGTGCATGACACCATTCGCCAAAGTATCCTCATTACCGACCTGCAGTCACCAGTTCGTCGCCACCTAAAAAATATTTACCAAAGATGTTTTTTATACACACAATGAAATATTACAAAATATGTATTTTTAATGTATCACTCAAATATTGTTTGAACGCTCTAGACTGACTGCGTATGACTAAAGCCACACAACAATACAAACCGAACTATAAAGCACCTGACGTCATAACCGCATTCCTACGGTTGGCCATTTAAAAAATTGGCCTTATGCTTTCTATTAATTTAATTTGAAATATAAATAATAATCTAAGGTATAAGGCTTAAATCATAACAAAATGATTTAATCAAAAATCCATCAAAATATAGTTATTTAGAATTAGTTTCAAATGTAAACGTTCTTAGTTACAATATTTTTATGTGACTGAATTAATCTATTCAAATGTATTTTATATTTATATATTAATAATATTTTCGTACCCTATTATTTACGAGGTGGCTTGCACTTGAACTATTTAGCGATGTAAGATGTTCCTTTCAAACTATTTGATTATTACTACTTTAAATAAAAAGACATAAAGGAAATTACATTTACAAAAAGTCTTGAGGAATTTTGAATCCTTCACTATCCTAAAATTTTTAATTTGAAAAATGTTCTCTTTTGAGTGATGTCGATTTCAAAATCCTTACTGTAATATAATGAAGATTTAGATAACTACATTTAAGGTTTCCCTAAACAGAGTGTCCAAGAAGTAAGGTTCATTATTTAACACACGTGTACACAAATGGGCACATCTGTAAAATTTTTAATATGATTTGAAAAACAATTTTGTAAATTTCCGCTTAAAAATGGACCGCAATATGCAATACGCAAATATCTATAATTACCTATATTTAATTGTATTGCATTTAACTCGCCAAAAACATTTTTATATTTGTTTTGTATCACATTACTTTATGTGGTTCATTCACTTTATTACACTAAAAGAGAAGAAATCAGCTGTTAATTAATTAGTATAAAAATTCGCAAATATTTTTAAATTCTGCATTTATATTTGGTTCTCTTCCTTAAATTTAATATTGATTTTTATAAAAATAAAAGATTTGGTGAAATTTTATGTTAGATAACTGTTTTTATTACGTAAGCACTGTGAAAATAACTATTTGAAATAGCCAACGAAATTTCTGTAGAATACCTACATAAAACCACCTGTATAGCTCGAATTTTAGTAAAAAACAGTTATTCTTACTAAAATTAGTGATTAAAAAATGTTTTCTAATTAATCATGTCCCTCGTTTTCTTATGATATAAGCGCAATAATTAAAATTATTCTTTTCTACTGATTCATGTCTTGCATAATGGATAACATTTAGAACTGAAATGTTGAATGAGGAAATCTTAAATTAATTTTTATTTTATAGTATTAATAAATGTGCACGTATAAAAATTTTAAAGACAGCTTAAATACAAACTAATTAGGCAAGAATATTTTACGATCTACGGTCATGCGCAGATTCAAGTCTATTATTAATTTTACTTACATTCTATTACCAGTAATTAGCATCCCCGACGCTTTTATTTCACAAATAATTTACATTTGTTTAGGAATATCTATCAGATGAAACAAAAGCGACGCTATAAACGAAATATTCCGAACACTTGACATTTTTTAAAGAGCAATATTTAAGAACTACAATTGAATGTTATATTTAAAAGTTTATTATTCGACGAAATATTGCTTTTTTTAAAATAAAAGAATGTTTCTGAGTGGCATTGCTTTATTTTAAGAAACACAAAAGTAAAATTCTAAACAATATTAAAGCGGCATTACTTATATATGAAACTTTAACACCTCACAATAAATTACTTGGCGACCAAGCTTACATACATAAAATTAAAATGGCATTAGACACCTTAATATATATATAAAATGTTGTTTTAGGACATCTTGTGGTCTTATATTTGACTACCTGATTCATTAGTTGCGCTTCATATTATACGTTATTAATTATAGCACAGTGTTACATAAAGAGTAACATCAACATTCATTAAGTTTACTAAGCTTTACGAGTAAAGAAAATTAGATTATAATGACATATGCGGCATCGCTAAAATGTGTAATTAACTTTTCAACCGAACACAAGTAAACGGTTAGTTATTTTAGTGCAACACTAGTTCAACCAATCGAAAACGCTATCTAAGGTATTGTCGCACCATTGGGTTTTCATAATATTTCTATAACTCTTATGTTGCTGTTCTAAAATAAATAATAAATCAAAAATATCTTTAATTATAATGGTTTAACGAAACATCGCGAAGTTTCGTTCTGATAATTGCCGTTCAAGTAATTTCATTAGAAGGCTTCTGTAATAATAGTTAAGAAAATAACTCTTATAGGTAATAGACAACGTGTAAAAACTAGATTACATATTCTTTCTCTGAATGAAACTCATAACTAAGCCTCTTTTCGTCCTTTTCAAGGTTCAAATTTATTTCCTAACAAACAGGATAATTTTAATATCAATTCATAAACTTTACAACGGTACTCCATATACCTAACAACGTCCATTAACCACAAAATCACATAAATAGAGCACTTTTTTGGAAAAAATTGAAAACGTCGACTTTTGAGAACTGCAGGCAATTTGGATACAAATTCGATGTGTCGTAGATGAGGAACATGTTATTTTAATATTAAATTACAGAATAGTAAGTCTATTTTGGTAATTGATATCAATGGCCTGCATTTTTAGTCGTTCATAGTTTATGCAGACAAAAATTTTAAACATGTTGTATTTCACTAAAAACCATATCCAGATTTTTATAAGTAACATAATTTTGATATTTTCTTTTTTAAATTCGTAAAAAATGAAGAAACGCTTTTTTACAAGTAGCGTTCAAAATGCTCGAGCGTAAATTAAAATAAGGTCTGTCATTTCGATATTAGTTAAGCTATCCATTATTTATACAAATACGTTGTCCAATTCGAAATTAAATGGAATTAGATTAATAAGCGCATAAAACTGAAAATTAATACGTTTTGGTAACGCAAAATAGTGACACCACCGGCGATTGATGCAAAAATTCTGATAATTTAACATTACAGAAAACATTTGTAAACGAATACAATACTTTAACGAATTGAATATCCTCCATTTATGTAAATGTTGCATTATATATATATATAACTACGTTATATGTTTATAACTCATTCGCTTAAAACCATATTTAACTGTCGCTTCATTACAAGTGTTCTCAAACAGGACGATGTTTTTTTTTGAAAATAGCAGAGAAGTTTTTAAAAAGAATTTTCTTTCTCTTAATTTAGAACTACCATCCGCATGTATTAAATATACATGTATATACTATATATACATCTAAACTTCTATTTTTCGAAAATAAATACAAATATACTCTAATTGACAATTTATGAATGTACTTTCTAACTTTTCCCAAATAATTTTGATTTACCCCAAGGAGGTTAGAATACAAATGGAGAGAACAGCATGGAAATAAAAGTGACGCTATTTTGACCACATTGGTACGTTCAAAACTATTTTTATCGTAATAAGCACATTCGAAATGAGAAACCGCCGAAAACTTCAGACTTTTTAAGAAGAAGTGATAAATTAACTTTTTTTATGTAAATGTCTTTTATTTCATTATGTTGCAGCATTTAAATATATAAAAAACGTTTTTGTGAGGCCAACTTATAATTTTTCGTCTTCTACCATTTCAGAGCGGTATTATAACAGACAAAAACGTCATTATAACGTAAGACTAAATTGGTAAATTGATAAATCGGTGTCAAAGGAAATTTAGCCGGCAGCTACATGGATGTCCCTTCAATAGCTAAGTTTTTTAAAGTTCGAAATCTGCCTAAAGTAAGGCACTACTCTATCTGCCTAATTTCAAATGCATATTTTGATAAATAGAGAGCACGTCGGGTGCAGAGGCAGAGACAACTCAGATGCTGAAATACTGAAACAAATGCTAAAAATACCTACAAAAATGCAATTCTACCTGAATGCGAAAATAATACTCATACTTGATATGTTACTGAACTCCAAAAATAAAATACTTTCTTAAATTAAATTCAAAATTGCTTGAAATTTCATTAACACTTATGCTAAATTTAGTTGACGTAAATCGCTTAAATAATATACAAAATAGATGTATAATAAGAGTATGTACAGATCAGCAATCATTACTAAGTAGAATACATATAAATTTGTAGGTAAAATTAAAATACAACTTAAATTAAAAATTATGCTGTAGTTACAATCTAACAATTCATTATTAAATATTTGTCACAATCGTAAAACATTCCTAAAGTCCCAATTCACAATTCAAAATCCGATAATTACTTAAAATAAACTTAAGTCAATTTATATGTAGGGTCCTTTACGATGAACTGAGCCTATGTATATTTAGGAAACTACTGGGACTAGTTTTTTGAAGATTTGATCAGCGGGAGTTATCCGAAGAGGATTGGAAATAATACTCAAATAAAATGTAATTCTTACCTTCGTTAGGATATCAAAGATTATATAAACGGATGAAATATTTTCAAATACAATGTTAAATGAAACTTACACTAAATTTTATACAAGGTAGTTCAAAACACGACATACTTTCAAAAAATAAAACCGAAAAACTCGATAGTATTAATACGAATTAATGAAATTTACGAAATTGGAAAAGGCACAAACATCGAAAAATTTTCCTTGGCCGAGATTTGAACCCAGGATCTTTGGATAGATGCTTGAACGTGCTAATTATTACACTACCAAGGATCATATACAAGCCTGTTCAAAGTTTTTCTATAAATATGCCACTTTTGAAGTAAAGATGTTTATACCAACTTGTCAAGATTCGGAGAATCGACAACACCGTCGAATTCACACCTAATCGCATATATTACAAATATATATGAAAAGTTTAGTTGTTTCATTGTGTTTAATGGATTATGACATTAATATTTGAAGAGGTTGTGTATAATTCAAATATATTTATATATTATTATATATTATATATTATAATTCAAAGATCCTGAGTTCAAATTCCGGTCAAGGAAAATTTTTCGATATTTGTCCCTTTTTCGATTTTGTAAATTTCATTAATTGATATTAATCCTTACTACTGAATTCTAGTAGTTTTGAGCCGTATATTTCTAAATTTAAATTATACACAACCTCTTCAAATATTGCTAGTATTTATTTCATATCAAAACATTTGTCTATCCGAAGTAGGTTCAGCCCTCTTTATTTCGATTACTACAGTGCATTGTTAACGATCTTGTGAAATTATAAAACCAATAATTGTGAGTACGCCACTGAAGCGAAATAAATTAAAACATATTACAAATTAATACAAGCTTGCTGAAATATTAGTACTGATTTAAAACTAACTGTTGTTTTCTTTCATTTACTTTACAAATAATTTTTAATGAAAAATCCCGTTAAAAAGTTAATTGTCATACACCAGTTTTCATTCTATTTATTGTAAATTAATTCATAAAAGCATCGTGAGCTAATTAAGTTTCATTCTGAAAATACCGTAAATAAAACTTAATCGAATCTTAATCAATATTAAAAGCTCTGAATAATCGTTAAATAAAAATTAAAACACTAAGTTTAAAAAAGTATACCCCATTAGGTACCTATTCACCAATCTCATGAATCCATTAATGGAACCACAAGGTGTAACGTTCTAAAAATAAATGAATGTGTGAAATTAGGTATTGAATATGGCTTGAAGCGTTAGGCGAACTAACTCGGGAGTGGGAATTGGTATGTAACAAATCTTATAATATGTGTCCTTGGCGCCGCACTATGGAAAATTAAGGTCTGTTTCTGATCAAATATCGATAACTCGTTTGTTTATTGATATAGATAGCTGAAATTTTGCTTTGAATGAATTAAAAATATTTTTAATTTATTCAATATAATGAATAATAAATTAAACAAAAGACATGAAAATTGTGAAAATTAGTATTTATAGTTAAATTCATTAGTATATTAAAATATATCAAAAATTAAATTAAAATATTATTTTTTTATTTAAAATTAACCATAATAAACACAAAACTGA
>JAHWXV010803821.1:0-11166 GCA_024586415.1 Phrixothrix hirtus
ATACATTTAATACATTTAATACATTTAATACATTTAATACATTTAATACATTTAATACATTTAATACATTTAATACATTTAATACATTTAATACATTTAAGTTAATACAGTTTAAATATATCCACTCAAGCATTGCTTGCAAACAATACAATAAACAATCACAAATCACATTTAAAATTAAAATACAACGATGAATTATTTTATGTGCTGCAGGCTCCCGCCTACGCTTAGTAAACAATGTATCGGTTTACTCAGTTAGGTGGCGTAATTAGTTGGATACATATATTTTATTTCGTAATTCTCAAACTGCTCTTTTATTTTTGGGCATTCATTGATTTGGGACAGATCTTGATAATTCAAAATTTAACTTTTTTGCCTCTCAAAATAAAAACTATAAATATTTAGAGAAAATCAATAGCTGCACAAAATTCTGGGTTATTTTCTAAATAACATACCGAAAACTTCATTCAATTTTATTCATTTTTAAGGAAGCTGCATTGGAATTACGATATCGATGGATATAGAGGCCTCTTAATGACACATAAAATGCTTGATTTTCGAGAAGTAATCTAAACTTGCATTTCCTGATATGAGAACCAAACTGTCATTTGATTAGTTGTAAAACTTTTCTTGTCATTTTAGTAATGTAGAATTGATGATTCTGTGGGCTAATGAACATAATCTGCATTATAACTTAATTTTGGAAACGTCCTGGAATGTATTGGTTAGCAGTTTATGAATTATTGAAAATATTAAAAATTAATCAAACATTCGAGATAACCAAGGATAGTTTACTCAACTCATTAAATTAATTTATGCTAAATGGTTAGAAATAAATAATAATGAAGTGTTTACAACGCATATTTCGAAGCGTTTTCAAAATAGAATAGAAAATGTAGATTCTGCTACTTAACCCCCACAATTAGTACTCTTCCCTATGGGACACACTTATATAACTAGAAAGGAAAGGGTCAGATAATATCAATCGACAAAAAATAAGGTTTTTTCGACTGTAGGGAGTATCAATTTTATCTTGAACTTGAAAATATAAAGTGAAATACCAAGAAGGTTTGAATGTCTATTAGGGAAGATGGCAACAATTTGGAAAAGTTATTTCAAAATTAACGTGTAAACATAGACTTTATAATATTTTGTTTAAAAAACGATACTTTTATTTCATAATTTCGAAAAGTAATATAACAAAGTATGCATTGGGCCACGCGACATTGGTCCGTAAATACAAAGACCAATAAGCTAACGTCTATATTTGTCATTGATTGTAGATGTTGGTTTAACAGTTTTAAAGAGAGACAAACCCTGAGATGCTTTGTATCCAAATTGCGACTTGGATATGTTAATTGTAATGCTAAGAGTATTCCCAAAGCATTCGGGATCTGATAAAATGTTTCGCGAGTATTCTGAGAAAATAACTTTTCCCTCAAGTAAAAGTATCATTTTCGTTACATCAATATTTCGCTATTTTATAAAGACTTCTTTCCAGGGTCCCACCGAACTTAATTTTTAAATTTGAATAAAATGACAGATGTTATAGATACTAACGTGTTCATAGGCATATATACATACATACATCATCTAACGAAATTTGCACTTCCTTGCGTTCCTTGGATCTCAAAGCGTTGTCAAAACAGGGGAGTAAAATTTGATCATTTAAAATATCTTCTTTCCCCGCATAGACATTATGGTGTAGGGAAGTAAAATATTACTTTTTACAATTAAATCGGAAACGGCCGGAGCTACAAAAAATGGTTAAATTTAGATCTCTCGGTTTCGCGGTCTGGAGGTATTAAGTTAAAAAAAATATTATAAAAAGAGAAATTCGTACAATTAATTATTTTTCGTCAGTCGTAAATATACTAATTAACGTTTTTACTTTTACTTCTGTTTTCAAAATATACATTTCTTATTTATCGAAAATTTGTTCAACTTTATTTTAGTTCCTATATGTATTTTAAGCCGTTTTAGAAAATAATATTTGACTAAAATCTTTTATACTAAGATTAATCTGATGATGTGCCAATACCCAAGAATATGATTATCTAATCGCACGTGAACTATAATTGTTATACGCATTTATAGTTCTATGGGAATATATTACGATCATAAAATAATGTAAGTTTTTGCTATTTCAGTACATAAATTCCCGATAGTACATTTAATGCTCAAACCTTTCCCCGTTTTAGTAAATTTAATTCAAAACATTCGGGGAAAATTCCGTATGTTTTTTAAATTAATTTTTGAAACAAAGTTTCAAGTATGTAACAAATCCTAATTTCATTGAATCAATCGAACATTACATACATAAAAACCTGAAGTGTTTTCATTTTATAAGTACTTTATGAATCCTTTATGTTTACACTTGTTTACAAAAAGAAGGTCATTTAAAACTACTTATTACTCAACTCACGATCATTTGGACGGGTATAACAGAAATTCATAAGACGTCAGGCATGTAGTTTAGACAGAAAAATAAAAACTACTGTGTATAAAAGGATAGATTGCAGCAGGAAAACAAAGAGTTTTGTTGCAAAGAAAAAAATCATTAGAGTTCGAACAACTACTGGCAATGAAGGACTTGGTTTTGGTTCGTTCCTTTTATTCTATAAAACACCGAAAATGAAGTACCTAAAAGTTCGGAAGCAGTGATAATTTATTTTCAGCTTTGCTTACGGTATGGCATATCCCTATATTTCCTTTTAAGATACTACCTTATTGAGAAAAACGGAGGTTGCGATCTACCTTAGGCAGCATTGGATGGTTTTAATAGAAAAAAAGGTATACTTGGATGAGTGATTTCTGATTACTGGCCTTCCGCTACAAAGGTGCGAATTCCGGTAAACAAGGAAAATAAAACCACTGTTTACTTCAGTAAGTTTATATAACATTTCGTATTTATTGTTCATCTTTTCGAACGTTAACTCGAACATATAAATGCCGTACAAAAATGAGCCTACTTCATTGTTAGCACAACACCACTTTAAGATAAACCACAAAATTGACTTAGAAAACACCAAAGTAATAGTCAACATCGAAAACTATACCTCTAGAATAACAAAAGAAGCGATATAGATAGAAAAACGTATAGAAACACTAAATAAAAGGGAAGATGTATAGCGGCTATCTAACATGTGGCGACTATGTCTAAGAATTATAGAAAAAATAAAAAAACAAAGTTCTACTAAAATCGAGCCCGAAGTTCGATCAAAGCGGACCGAGAGGAAAGAGAAAGCAACGCAAAACCAACTAAGCGCATCAAACGAGACATAAAAGAGTCAGAACAAAGTAGCTGCTGTACAATTATAACCAGAAGTCGAAATAAAAGACTGATAGTAATCTAATGATGGTAGATAAGATTCTACCAAAACATTGTTATACAAAGCGTTCTTCTAAGAACCACCAACACAGACGAATTAACACCCCGAAAACCCATAATTTATATAACTTAGATAACTCCGCTTCGACGTTACGTTTTAAAAAACTTTATTTAAATTACAAATAAATTGGTTACAACAAAAAGGTTCTTATCTAGTTACAATATGATAATTCAAACGATTCTGTAACAATTCTGCCTTAAAACACAATGACAATGACTTATATAACATTTGTCAGATAAGATAAGCAGTTCTGTATAATCGCAATAAAACAGGAAAGTCAGGTGGAATGCGCGATGTAACTCTCCCCTCCCTAGAAACTAGCTCCATCTGGAAGGTGGTTGTCCTCTTGATTTTCGTCAGTTGGTCCTATCTTCTTCCTTGTTCTCAGGAATCGTAGTCCAAAGCGAATTAAACAGACAGCAATTAGCATAACACAAATAATTATTAAAACAACACTTGAAGTGTTAATTTTGTTTGGAGTTTCTTCCAGAGGTGCAAATGAGTTCAGCTTTATTTCATCCAATTTTAGGGCTTTTAGATTAATCTTTAATTTTGAAGTTTTATTGAAATTAAACTTAGTTTGTTTTCCATCAATATTGGTTTCCCATCAATATTGGTTTCCCATATGATTTCTTGTGGTAGCTCAACTTGTGTCCATTAAAATATATTCTGCAATTATTTTCTTCAAACAGGAACACTCCTTGTGGTGTCTTCATTTCTTCGCTGTTGTTGCAGTTAACTTGAAGCCTTTCCCCCTTTGGAGAAATGGCTAAATATTGATTAATCCCTGAGATAATTTCCACGTGATTATTATTTACAATAAGCCTAGTGTATAAACAATTATTAAAGTTCCCATTTTGTATAATTTGTTGCTCGCAAGTGGAGTTAAATATTGTTGTTAGTTCGTTTGAACACCGATAAATTTTACTCTGAATAAACATATCGGTCAGAGGACTTATCTCATTTAATTTAGATTTTAAGGAATATCTTACATTAGGGACAATTGTTGCAAATGTTAACCTATTCTTAGTGGGTAATGGCCTTAAATAATATAAATCATATTCAACATCAAAGTTGATAGGAATTGAAATAAAATAACTTATTCTAGAAGGCTCTATTTTGCAATTTACTTTTAAGATTGATTCAAAGTCTAGGATATTTTCTAATTTTAAATCGAACGGTAATCGATTTTTGTAGTGAGCAGAGATTCTTCCTAATTGGGCAAATAATTCTTCCGGTCTGATTATGCTCGGATGTAACATTTTTAGTTTGCAAAACGTGATTGAATTTTCTACATCTTACAGAATGCTTAGGATAGCATTATAAAGTATAATTAATTCGTTGTACAAGTCTTTAGCGAAAGTAATGTGTTTTAGCTTTAAAATTTCCTCGATCATAGCATGTAGTTGTACAACTTTTGATTTCAACATTTGCTCGTTATGTTGGATGTTAGTGATTGTTTTATTGAAATTATTTATCATTGCATGATTAATGGAGTATGATATACTTAACTGATTCTCTAAGTGTTTTCGTTCCTTTGTGGTGTTTTAAAATGTTATTGTACCTTTTGCCGTCTTCAGCATCTAAATTTCCCGTAAAAAATTCGAATATTGTGCTTAGTCCGTCTATAAGACCTCTCTTACTTCTAACTTTATATGCTTGGACATTATTTAATTTTGATTCAATGTTAGCTCTAACAAATTGTATAATTTTGTTGTGATTATCTAACTATTTTGTAAACCCTGAATTGTTAACATTTGAGTTTAAAAATACGTATTGTGCATTTAAATTTTCATATTCTTTAAATATGTAGTTTAAATCGTAATAGTGAACGAAGATATGTTTTGATTTTTCTAATCTTGCGGGACCTAAATTTATTGGAAGAATTCCGGGGTTTTCTGTGAAGTTCCTTATTTAGAATCCGTATGCTGGGGTGAATGCCTTGAAAGTGATTTAAATTTATGGGTTATTTTCCTAGGTCTATTAATATTTGAAAAATGAATTTTTTGCATTGTATTACCGTGTCTGGGTTTAATATTTGCGGTTTTTAATTGGGGGTTAATGCTAGTGATTTCTTCGAACTTATATTTATTTTTAGTTTTCTGTTGCTTTTATGTATTTTTAACAAAAACTTCCCTTAGGGTGCTAGGAAGTTCCTCTCTATTGATATTAATTCTTTGAATTACCTTTTCCTTATTTTGTTGCAAGGTTTCATTTATTTTTTTATACAGTATTTCCATTTTATTTTTATGTTCAATAATATAATTATTAATTAACTATTTATTAAGGTCTATGTCAAAGGGGGATCTCGCATTTAGGTGTCCCATAATAATTTCGTTCGGTTTTAATTGGGTTACTGAATGTGTCGTATTGTTATATGCCAACAAGGTGTAGTTTACTTTAATTTCTATGAGTTCATTTTTATATAATTCCTGGTTATTAAAAACTCTAATATGTTCAATCGAGGTTGAGTGGAAACGTTCCATATTTCCGTTTGATTCTGGGTGTTGCGAATTTATAAAATGAATTTTTATTTTATGGGTTTCCAGTAATTTCTGAACTACCGAATTTTTAAATTCAACTCCATTATCGGATATAATCTGTTTCGGAATGGGATGATGCATAAAGTACTTTATAAAACTGTTTACTATTTCCATACCTTGTGCATTTTTCAATTTATAGGCTTGCGCGTATTTTGAAAAGGAGTCGATTATCGTTAAGAATTTTGAGTTTTCGAGGGTTATGTGTAAAATCTTAAAGGGTTTTAGCGCCGTAGGAATAATATTAAATCTTAGTCTTAAAGGATTCCTATCATATTTAGTTAATTGGCAAATTTCGCAGTTATTTATGTATCCGTATGGATTTCTGTTGATTCGGCCAGTAATAAATTTGTTGTCTATTCTGTGGTGGTTGGTCTTATTCTCATGGTAATTCCTTATCACCTCTACGATTTCATCTTTGTCGCTTACATCTAATAATTTACATATGGTTCTAACCATGTTAATTTCCGTATTTTTAAAATATGCCTGAATAGCTCTACTGAATTTCTCGTATAGTTCATTTTCAAAGTATAAATGATATTTGACTTTAGGGTTAACATATTCTTTAACAAATTCAATCATTTCTTGTTCGTAATTGTTTTTTGAAAATTGAATTTTTATTCGTTGTTTATCATTATGAATTTTAGATACAATCGGGTTCGGCAGGGCTATGTTCTACTTCTGAAATTATAATTTGCATCTATAATTGGAATACAAGTTATAGGGTCCTCTATATTTGTATGTACAGTCTGGTCATCTAAATCCTCTTCATTGATATCGTTATTAGGTTCAACAATTAACGATTGGTTATCGTTTTTATCCTGGATACTATTTCTAATTCTTTATTAAAATCCTCCACGTTTTTACTTAATGTGTAATTCTTATATGTATATGTCTTTGACGTTAAGTTCAAACTGCGATAGTTGCGGTTCTTGAATTTCCTTATCGCAGGTGTAGACTGTAATTTGGATATTGCAAGTCTTGAAAACGTGGCTTATCATATTCTTCACGTCTAGCCAAGATAACTTATCTCGTCTACACGCTATCTTAGGTAGTGTAATATTATTTAATTTATTCGCCTTGAAAAATTCCTTTAAATTTAATAAAGCATAAAATACGTCTTTATTAGAAGGTTTGTCGAAGTAACTAATTTTTTTTATTAAATAAATAATAAATCTATTGTTTTCTTTTAAATACACTAGATTATGAAATTGGAGGTTTTGACTTTTCAAAAGATTTACATTTCCGTAATTTTTCTTAAATTTCCTTGCTATTCCTTGTGACATTTTCAAATCTTTACTAACACAGTGAAAACGGTTAGATTCTAAAAGGGAATCAAATAAATCTCCCTCGATCTCTTTTATAAAATACACTGACTCCATAGATCCTTTATTTACTAAAAAATTCTGATAGTCGCCTAAATAAGTGTCCTTATTTATGTTATTAATTGGGTCGTCTTTTGTCATTCTATTAAGCGCGTCCGAGATTGTATTAGTTTACCTTTTTTGTAAATTATTTCGTAGTCAAATTTTTCTAATTTGTTTCGAACTCGGCTCTTTTATTGAGCATACCCATTGAAGCGGCCTATGATCTGTTATGATTTTGAATTTTCGTCCAAACAGGTATGGTCTAAAACATTACGTGCCTCACACAATAGTCAATAATTCCTTTTCAATAGTTGAGTAATTTTGTTCGGAGTCGTTCAATTGCATATGCAACTGGGAGATCATTATCTACATTTCCTTGCGACAAAACGGCGCCTATTGCTATGTTACTGGCGTCGCAAGTTAAGTTAAAGGGTTTACTGAAATCTAGGTATTGTAATAGTGGTTCATTAGTTAAAAGATTTTTGTACATATTGAAACATTCAATATACTCGAGATCATTTATATTAATTTCGGCGTCCTTTTTTAGACATTCGGTTAAGGGTTTGGTTAGTTTGGCGAAGTTTGTTATGAACTTTCTATAGTATTCTAGAAGCCCGAGGAAGCCTTTAATTTGTTTCGTAGTTCTAGGCATAGGATATCTTTTTATAGCCGAAATTTTGTCAGGATTTAGTTTTACGCCTTCAGGTGTCACTATATGACCCAAATATGCGACCGCCTTTTTTAGGAATTCAGATTTGTCCAGATGAACCTTAAAATTTGCCTTGAGCAGTCCTTCAAATACTAATTTTAAACTTTGTACGTGTTCCTGTAAGCTTGCACTAAATATAATAATATCATCCAAGTATACCAAACATTTTTCATTTATTAGCCCACTAAGGACATTATCAATTACCCTCTGGAATGTGGAGGGGAAATTTTTCAGACCCTTGGGCATTCTTGTCAATTCGTAGTACCCATTTTCTGTGTTGAACGCGGTCTCTGGAATATTGTTTTTGCTCATTTCTATTTGGTAAAATCCTGGCGCTAGATCTAGCACAGTGAAATATTTACATCTTCCAAGTCTGTCTAACAGACCAATTGATTACGATCCTCCATTTCCTTTTGCCGGAAGCATCTAACTTTTTTGGAACTATCCAAATCGGTGACGACCATGGCGAACTTGATGGCCTGATGTTTTTTGATGTAGCATTTTTTGTATCTGGGTGTTCACTTCCCGTCTGTGAACCTTAGGATATCGATATAATTTTGAATAGACCGGAATTTCATCTTTAGTTTTAATTGCATGTTTGATTTCATTAATTAATGTCAATAGTTCGTTTTCTAAATGAATTATATGTGAATATTCTCCGATTAATTTTTGCATAGCGAAAATTTCTTCCGTGATCATGTGATCGGTTCTGATTTTTGACATGTCAATTTTCATGTTTTCGACATTAAAGGAATTATAATTGAAACCGTCATAATAAGTAAAATGGTCAACATTTTCTACATTTATAAGTTCATTGAATTTAATTAAAATAGTCGGGTCTGTGGGGCTTACCGAAGTACATACAGCATGATAGTTTCTAGCTAGCGTTATGCATTCTGGAATAAAGACATTTCTTGTTTCTATTTTGGGTATGACTATGTTACCGTTTTCTATTCCTACTGGTACTTTAATAACCTTTTCCCATTGGGGTACTAACTTAATTTTATTATTTAAAGAAATTTTACTAATATTAATGTTTTCATTTAACTGAAACTGGATTTTTATTCTAAGATTAGGGGTGATTAGTAAATCGTTATTTGTCTCGATTGTAGCCTTTAAAAGTTTTAAATTATCTATCCCTAGTAATATATCAAAATTATTGTGGAAATTAAATAAATGATATTTGAATTTATGACCCTTGCCAAGTTTGAATATGCTTGAAATTGGTATTAGTGTGCTTTCATTTTCGATTGAAGCACCGTGCGCTGTTGTAATTTTAAACGGGTCATTAGTAATTGAATTTTTAAAATATTGGTAAGCTACTTTGGGTTTTACAAATGATCGCGTGCTACCTGTATCTATAAGGACTTTTAAATTATGCTCGGCTAAAATTATATAGGATAATTTGTTGGAATTATTCGTCAGGTTCATTAATTCGAACGAGTTATTTATTTCGAGGCTGCGTTGCCTAAAAAATTATTATCTACGCGGCTAGCATAATCATTCCCGTTTAGCACGATTGCATCAAAATTTGTCACACAACTTAAATCGTGAAAAGTTCCTTGACTGTCATCAATATTAAACATTTCTTCCGAAATAAGGTTAGGTTTGTTGCTCTTATTAAAATTCTGAAATTGATTCGACGTCTGAGACTGTGATTGATTTTGTAAAGTATTTCTAGTCGGAATACTAATAGGGGTTGGCTTGTAAAATGTTGATTTTGTGTAGAAGTTCTATTCTGACTGAACGGTTTGCTAAATTGATTAGTAGCGTTAATATTTGTAGGCGTTGGCTTATAATAGGCTGGGGAATTACAATTTCTAAATGTTAGGTTATTATGAAATTTTTTATTGGGTATGCGTTTGTTCTGTTGCCATGGTTTACTAAAGGATTGACTATTTGCATTATGCGTATTAGTTTTGTTTTGATAATTTGTTTTATTTTTGTTTTCAAATTGGAAATTATTTGTTAACATATTAAATGCAGAATTTAAATCAGCTGGGTTCTTTGCCCTCATAAGTTGACCTATTGGCTTTCTTAAACCTCTTAAAAGTATTCTCAAAGCTAAATTCTAAAGTAAGTGGATAATATTAAATTTTCGTTGGGTTGACTTCGCGTACTTATAATGGAAATTTGTAAATTTAACGAATGTTATACATTATTAAAGATCAAAAACACTTTCGTTCTGATCTTGCTTTAATTCTACCATTTCAATATTTAAAGTGTACAAATATGTTTTGTCCGCGTAAGTGTTAACCAATACATTTTTTAATGTTGACCAATTGTCAATTGTACAACCGGCCTTGTTTACGGCAGCTTCGCCTTTAATTTTCGATAATATAGTAGACATTAAATATTCATTTCGAAAGTCCGTTATATCTACTGAATTATAAAACTTTCTGACTAGTTTTTCAGCAATTTTTAAAAATCTCCGTAAGAGTTCTCGGTTACCATAAACATCAGTCAGCATGTCTGCGGGTAAAGTCATTTTTGTTTGCATTGAAATATTTAAAATAGGTTTTCTAATTAAATTGGAATTGTATTTGTAATTACTAGTGTTTGGATTGGTTTCAAAATGTGAATCGCTTAGATTATTAATAAATGGGATAAGACCTCTAACAGACATAAATGTACTCACAGCAAAACCAAAGTGATCAGGCTGGATTCCATCGATTAACTCTGCAGCAACTGAAACTTCTTTGCGGCTTCAGGATTTACGAACGTCGTCTGGGCAGTGTTTTCTATGTTAGACTGCTGAAGTTATTTGCACTAACTTTTATGCAACCCGTAAATATTAATTATTTTGTTGATCTGCGGTAGATCCTTTTCACATCGACTTTAATTATGTGCTTTAATTAAAGGAACCAATCCGTCACCGACTGTGACACTTGAATAACTCTACTTCGACATTACGTTTTAAAAAACTTTATTTAAATTACAAATAAATTGGTTACAATAAAAAGGTTCTTATCTAGTTACAATATGATAATCTAAACGATTCTGTAACAATTCTGCCTTAAAACACAATGACAGTGACTTATAAAACATTTGTCAGATAAGATAAGTAGTTCTGTATAATCGTAATAAAATAGGAAAGTCAGGTGGAATACGCGACGTAACTTACATATATATATATATATATATATATATATATATAT
>JAHWXV010803973.1:0-15972 GCA_024586415.1 Phrixothrix hirtus
TCTCTTTCCTTTTACAATTTCTTCAATCATATTCAGCCACCTCTTTCTCGGTCTACCCCTACCTAGTTTTCCATTCATACCTGCCTCATATATTCTCTTTTCTAAGCGTTCATTACTCGTTCGTTCCACATGTCCAAACTATCTTAACGCACTTTTTTCGCACAGTTCAGGCAGTGTCTCCTTCACCTGGCACGTATCCATCACCCATTCATTCCTTACTCTGTCACGTCTCATTTTGCCACATGCAGCTCTTAGGCATCTCATACTTACGGCGTTTATTTTATTCATATGCTTCTGACATACCCAAGTACAAACTAGGGAGATTTATTGTTCAAATATAACATCATATAAATGTTGTCCATTACGTTGGCGATACTCTTCGAACCACTGGCTTATATTAATGAAATCCCTTCGAAGTAATTCTAGGTATATTTGAGAAACTTCCATCTGAATTTCAAGTTTGAAATTTGCGATAGTCACCGGGAAATTTTCTTAGATTTTCCCTTTAAAAACATCTAGTGAAGGTAAGTCGGAACTCCTTGGGGCCAATTGAAGTTACCTCTTTTTGAGATTAGTCTTTCAGGAACAATACTTGAAGTGCAACAATTGAGGCATTGGATGTGTGACAAGTAGCTCAATCCTGTTAGAACTCAAATGCGAAATATTGATGAATCATACCGAATATACGCGGATTCTGTCTAACTGATTGGCGAACAAGTTCTACGCTTTCGTTATTACTAGAGATTCGAGGACGGCTTATCCGACGTGCTTAAGTGATGAATCCTGTATATTGAAATAGTTTTAGCCAATACAATATTGTAGCAGTAGTTGAGACCAGTCCAATATCGTGTAATCCAAAACTCTATCGATACAAACGTCGCGCGGCAACTAAAGAATTACAGTTATGATAATAGGCGCATACACAAAATGCACGTTGTTCACACGTAAAGCTATCCATGGCTACTGAATCTCCCGATTGCGATTTAGCGATATCTGAGACACCCTGTATCTTTCTTAAAACAGTTTTAATATTCGTAGAAATACTTATGACTCGGATTAATCCTAAATTAAATTTTGTAGAACCTCACAAGAGAAAATACTCTGCCGAGGTCAGGTTATGGTTTGAATCGAAAAAAAACCAAGCTCTACTACAATTTATATTAAAATTAAAATTGTTCGGCCGAAATATTGACGTTTTAATATAAATTGTAGTAGAGCTTGGTTTTTTCGACTCAAACCATAACCTGACCTCGGCAGAGTATTCTCTCTTGTGATGTTCTACAAAATTTAATTTACAATTTTAATATTGTTTCTTAAAAATAAAAGATATTTTGTAAAATAAAAAATTAATATACCTAAGCCTTATTTATTGTTTATTAAGGTAAGGAAATTATATAAGAAAAGTCTTCTTTAAAAAAATTTAATATTGTAAGTATTTTAAGAAAATAATTATATTTATGTAATAATAATGATAATGATTTTTATTAGAGCAAAACATGTTAATATAATAGGACTTACTATTTTGAAATAAATTAATAATTCGAAATTGCAAAAAATTTAATTAATTAATTATTATTTATATTACCTAATTTTAAAGAACATATGGATGAATTATTTACACGAGAAATATTGGTCAATGGTCAGCGGATTAAGAGAAAAATACAAACGCTATATAATGGAAATACGATTAGCCATTTTTAAACAATTAAGTTGGTTTAATAAATTGTTGGCTTTCATTTTTTTGTCATCTATTTGTATCTCTCTGTGTTTCATTCATTATCAAAGTAATCAAAATACAAGCAGTTTTACCTGTAAGAAGCCACAAGTTGGCGTTTGATATATTTCTAAAATAGGTACGAGGAATATACTGAAAATTTCTAAATAGTCTCCATTTACAACATTACACCCTTTTGCATTCTGATATATGAGAGTATACTTGCATTAACTGCCTCATTTGGCGATGAAAACTTGAACATCGTGCCTTATTTTTGACTGTTGAAAATAAAAGGAATCGCAGAGTAATAGGCCGGGACTATTCCATTAATTCGAGTGAGAGTCCAACAAAAATGTAATTGTTTGATTAGTTATGTGCCCAGAGGTACCATCTCTTGATGTAGGACGATGGTATCAATTTTTTACGAACACTGCGACTATGTTTCCGTTTAATTTAAAGTTGGTCACCTGTAAAAACCCACAGAGTCGATGGATGTTTCGTTTCAGTTCACGTTTCGTCTTCTGTGACAACATTCCAAATTCTTTGATGCTAATAACTCGGTGCATATCAACACCACCCTACACCAAAACGGCCGTGTAGAATCTGTTGTACTTGACTAAAGATAACGCTTGATCAATGATCGAGTGCCTCAATATTTTCATATCTAATAGGAATTGTTGGTCCTCCTTCGCTAAATTCATCAGATATAATCACGGCTATGTTTAAATTCATTGCAACATTCATAAATTGTCACCGTGGATGAAGCATTCTAAGCACTCCATAAGTATTAAAAGCGATTCAGAATAATTGACAAATTAAATTCATGTTTTTAGACAAATTCTTTTACTGAGTTATTAAGTGAGAATCAACTATGTATTACAAACTGAAAATGACAGTAAGAGCAATAACCTCAATTTTTAATGCAGCATTTCGTTGTTTACATACATGTTATGATTGTAGCTACTATCGTCAATTGTAACAGCAACATATTCTGTTAGCGCACGTGTGGTCATAAGCCCAACCCTTCATGAGACCTACAATTACAGGAGGACTGACAAATGAAAACCCTAGTAGTCAGTCGTTGGCAGGTAGCCCACGTTGTAATTCGATGCCGTCCAGTAGTAATTATACAATGCATCAATAATGTCTCATACACATTTATTCGCACCGTAATTTCAAAGGAGATAACTCTTATAACAAACATGTGCACCACACTGCAATTTTAGGGTCATACAAGGAATGTCCATCAATCACAGCCCATGCACAACGGACACCCAATACAGAAGATGATATGACAATCTCTTGGGACACTGACCGTAAGAACTTGTTATTGCGAATTTTATTCATTGTTTTCTCAGTTAACGCGAGTTGTCCCCTAAATGAACATTCACCACCATCCCTATTGTTTCTAGCTTTTTTCACCATGTCACTGTTTAAATGCTCGCCAGCATTAAAATGACATTCGCAGTTAAAATGACATACAAGTAAATTTCATATTTTGACTCCCGATTTTGTTTTATTATCTAGGGGAAGAAAATTAAAATATCATGCGTTTATACAAGGTTGAAGACTGGGTATGTTATGTGATTCCCCACGTGCTATTTCGAAATGTATGTATAACCAGAACTACCTTATTCTCAGTATTAGGTTCTATTTGAATGTAATTACTCCATCAGTTTTTTATTATTTTTGCTACAAATATTAAAAAAGTAAATGTTATTAATTGTTTGCGTCTCAGGTAGTTTTGGGAATACCACAAGTCTTGGTAGCTATGCATTCACATTTTAAATTCACAGCTAGTAGAACATCATAAAATTAGAAATTATGCGTTTTGATATGATTAAAAGACATCTCCGAAAACTTGCTTACCGGTTTGCTGGGCTAAACAACACCTCCCACAAATTTTACCACGTCACAAAGCAAGCACGATAGGAATGATTCAAGGGATTTCAATTACGAAATCCAGAAATAAGTTTATTTATTCCAGAGTATTCTTCTGCTGCCCAATTATGTTGTTGTTTGAAAGAGATTATTAAATCAAATATTATATCTAACAACATTTATAATATGTACTATACGAATCCGGGTGTTCATCAATACAAAGAGCCCAGATAATTTCTGCATCCAAAGACTGCAAGGGCATAAAGATGAACCCACGCAATTGTAGAACATTGCTTAAGTACTATCGGTTCTTTCGTTCTTCCAGCACTAGTTTTTTCCAACGCTTAATTATTTGATGTAAGTCCGCCTAATGCATTAGCTCCTATTTAAGGATTTAAGGGTGCTGGGCGAATTATTTTTAAAATGACAAACATTTTGTGCAATATTCCTACGCAAATTCACAAAATCAAATTTTATGAATTCTTAACGGGGATGTAAGCCATAAATCCCTGCCAGCTTTAGAATATGCAAGACAAAATGGTGTTATAATTCCATACTTGTCAGCTCACGGTATACATTGCATACAAACTTTAGATATACTCCTTTCTTGATTCCCTAATCACATAGTCCAATCAAAAGATAATGAAGTGACGGATAAATTCTGGCAGTTTATGCAAAATCTGCTACAATTTGTGATGTTTCTACTAAGATTACAAAATTTGAAAAATTTCATTTAAATCCCGATTTTCCAAAACACTCACTGGCGCCAAGCTGAAAAGAAAAACGCTACAAAGACTCTTTCTAATGAACACACAAATATGTCGGGAGCATCAGGAGGCATTGATATTCATATTACTGAATCTAGTTCAAAACATGAAAAACCTTCGATATTTTGGTAGACATATTATCCGACTTCCTTCAGCACAAGATGGCAGTAAAAGGAAAAAGTAATTGTTTGTTTGACGTCATCTCCGTTAAACAAAAAAAAAGTAACAAACCAAAAAGAGATCAGTGGAGGAAGCAAAAAGAAAAATTGTAATTGATGAGGACGACAACAAAAATGATGTTTAACAGTGTTTGAGAAATGATGAAGAAAATGATGTTAGCTGCATATATTGCAACGAAGTCTTATGTGAAAAAAATTATGTGCTTTGTTATAAGGGCGTGGAGTTTTACCTCCAGAGGTAAGATGACAAATTTCTTTAAATTACACAGAAAAAATTGGAATGCGTTTTATTTTAAAAGTGTCATTTTGGACACATTTTTCCTATTCTCAAAGTCCAATGTGTAACCTTGAACGAATCCATAATAATAATTTTTCATCATTTGTGACCGACCAAAAATAGCGGTTATTAAATGTATAGAGCGACATTACTAGAAGTTAGCGTAAGTTGTTGTAGTAGCCGCCAGGTGATGCCGAATAAGTTAGATATACCAGACCTATTCGTTTTTAAACATATCGTTATCCAAGTTGGTATTCTCGTAGTTACAACAGTCTTGCCTGATTTTCACAACGCCTAACTTGTACCATAGTAACCTGTCGCTCGCGCTCCCTAGGATATCCCGCATGCTAAGATGTATACATTTAACATTGTGGGGCCATTTCCTGCCTTGATTTTTAAAATAGTTAATACCCTAAATTTTATTAAAAAGCACCCTACCACATACCACACTAAACCCGTCTTCCGTGAAACCCACTTTGAGAACCTATCGTCCATCAGAGCGATAATTCATATTTTCCTACAGCCAAATTGTAATACTGATTCGGAATAGTTTTAAGAATAAAAATATTTCATTTTTTAGATAGATTTGATTTTTCCAGTGACCGAGCACCTGATGGTACGTTATTCCAATTTTTCATTAATCAAATTATGCCGCTATTTTAACAAGTATATATGTAAGTATGTATGTGATGCAAGTTTTTTTTCTAACTTCTTTATATCCTTCAAACATTCCTAACACATTTAAGTACAACAAAATGTTAATTGGAAGCTGAAAAGTCTATTTCCATTTTTTAAATTTTTGGTATCCTACATTAAAATGTTTTTATTAGAAACTGGTTTCTGTAACTTGTATAACTGATTTTATATCAGAAAAGATGATAATATTTTATACAGTATTCAAAGGTTTTTTTACGTAATTATAAAATAAGCCCAAATTTAACTTTGACTTCCGTTTCAGTTGCAATTGTTCATCTGTTGATTTTAAATTTTAAATACTGACGTTGGGAAACATTTAAATGCAGATGGAAACAATAATATAAACTCAAAATTAGTTTTCTTACAATTTATATTGCACGAAGAGACCATGTTACCAATTGTAAAAGGAAAAAATTTCGATTCTTCAATAATAAAAAATGTATTAAATCGTATCAGTGGAACCGTACTTGAAAATAATTTTTTTGATGAGAAAACATGAAACATTTTAATATAAAAAATTGCAATCATATAAAATATCGTTATGTTATGTTATTTTAATTACTTATTTATTAATACGTGTTAGGTATATGTAGTACATATATGTATGTACACATACGTAAAAATGCTTCGTAAATATTGCTGTACGATAAATTCAAATGACGTACTCTGTATAACTACAATTAATTTTACATTTTGCGAATTTTGACAGTAATGAACAACGTCTTTTTAATAAATTTAAGCAATAAAAATATTTTCTTAATTACTAATAATTATAAAAATATATAATACCTTTTAATGTTGAAAATATCACAGAATTCTCACTTTTTTACAACAAGCAAACAAAATCCAATAAATTTTTGAAACCAAAATTATATTTCAATCATCCTGTACATTGAAAATTGCCATAAATGACATTAATCTACGTCGGTTTTATCTGTTAATAGTAACTTGTCCGTATACTTTGACATGCAAATGAAATAATGAATTTGTCAAGGAAAGAAGTGGTCAAATGTTTGAATAAAATTTATTTAATTGAAATGTAAACACTTGGTATTAAATTTTATTTGCTTGTTGTGTTTTTTACAACGTTATAAGCACATGTAATTTTAACAATGCTACAAAACCTTAGTTAGCAAATGCGCATGTCGTTCAATATCGATATTTTACAAATTCCTGTAATTCGAAGAAAAGAAAATCCAGTAAATTACGAATAACTGTTAAAGGTGTTTATTTTTTGGTTATGTTTATATTTTCTTACTGTAATTGTTACCTTATAATAGGTACTCTACTGATAAGTAGCAATACTTTTAAATTTTTTATTGATAGTAACAAATTTTGGTTAAAAATCAATTACATTCTTCCAAAACGGCAGCTTTTATATTGAATAACGTTAGTAGGTTAAGTGTAGTCTACCACGTTTAAATTAAAAAAATAACCAAGATAATGTATGTGTGTCAAGGAAACATACAAACATTCATATGTAGGTCTATTACGTATATTATGTGTTAATAAGCATGCTCTAAAAATTGTTAATTGCCAAATTATTTACATATTTATGTAGGTACATAAATATGTATACATATGTATTTGATTTTCATTGTAGGTGTGTATATGTTCATGTGTTTACACTTTCAATTATACTGACAAATCTTATAAGTATAATTATTATTTTAAATAAGTAGTTCAGTACCAGAATATTACATTGATAATTCATCTTGTATTCAATACAATTCAGGTTATTGATGGTGTCACAACGACGCTTCAACTGGGTCTAGCTAGCGACCAAACCTTTATTGCGTTATTTAATCAAAATCTGTTAGATGGCGAAACATTATGCGACATCCAAAAAGAATTCAGTGTTCTTAAGTGTTATAGTTGAAAAAAGGGCGCGTCTGTATTTATCTTATAATTATAAATACCTATTTTCGTTTCTTTAGCAGCATTAAAATTTTGAAATAGTTATATAGAGATATTTTAAAATGAAAGATCCACGTTGTTACATCACTATGCTCAGCGCTCTATTATGCAGTAGCAGCGTAAAATGATTTTTTCCATAGCCGTTTGAACAATAGGTTTTACAAATGAATTTCAGTGGCCAAGTTGTACTCTTAAACAGTTAAAAATATTAATAAATGAATATTTTTTAATTGCATTGATCAAATCTTTACAATTTAAGACATTTATAATGCTTAAACTATAACAAAAATATTATTATAAACTACTATACAATCATAAATAATAACCAAATATTCTAAGGGAGTTTCTAAATCGCACACCAAAATTCGATAAGGATAAGGTATTAAGCCCCAGTCCTCTGCAGCCCCATTCTATGATATTAAAAAGCATTTGTGGGCAATTCTATTACCAAAACTGTGCCTTACGATATTATTCTTTGAATATAATACAAATTAATAAATTTATCTTATAATTTCAGAGTATAAAAAACGCACATATTGTTATAAAGCAAATCGGCAAACTTACCACATATTTACTAGCACAGGTCATGGGAATTTGCCTTAAAACGGTTTTGTCTTAATTCACTACATAAATAGTTGTAAATACATAATTAATTAATAACGCTTCCTCCAAGATGCCGGCAGCTAATTGTAACTAGGCGAGATTTCGAATCTTCCTTGATAGTATATGGCACTTGAAGGCCGACATTCCTATAAAACAAATTCTTAAAGCCACCACGGAAGGTATCCACTCACATAGCTATCTAGACTATAGTCTAGAATTTGATTTATTTAATCTAAAATACACACGGAGAACGGGAAATAATCAACAACGTTATAGAATCAGTTGGTAAACGTCTTTTTACACTTACACCTACAAGCACTGTTTATCTAATCGTACTTATTGTTTTAATTTATGCTAGATTTCCTAAAAATAATTAAATTTATTATAACCACTTAAAAATAAAAGATTTTAAAAGCAATTCATAACCGTTACACTTTTTTGGTATACGTTTTATATAATTCTTCGCTAACATTTTATTAGTGACAGTAATAAAATCAGTAACAATTATTCGAATATAGAAAAAACACCTTTCCATATTCCAATGATAAAGAAATATGTGGATGATCTCGTCTTATTTATCCCTTCAGGCAAGTCTGAAGAAATACTACAAATATTCAATGTTGAGGATAAACATACAGTTCACCATCGAAAATGAGAAAGATTTTGGTGTGCCGTTTCTATACACCTTTATCATAAGGGATCCAGAGCACCAAACCATTAAATTAGACTGGTACATACCAAAAACCTACAAGCTGCTTTATATAATTGAATTACTTCTCTAATCAAGCTCTTAAATGAAAATCAATATCATATCGGCTATGAAAAACGTATCACCCACATATCTCATCCTTCATTACACAAAAAGAACTTAGAAAAGTTTAATTAACTTCAAATTAATTTCTAAATTACATTTTATCAATTAATGCGTACACATATTTTCCTTTAGAAATTATGGATTCACTGCTTCCTTTTACCACATTTAATCTAAAAGTAAATATTTTGCCGTTTTAAAATATTTTAAATTAACCAATTAACATTTATGGAACTGCTGATAGTTGTCGAATAACTTTTCATTTATACCTACATCTTTATAAATTGTTTTAGAACCTCTGGCTAATTTCATATTCAACAAATCTCGCCACTAGATTTTAACCAAACATATGCTTCACCTCTATAATTATTATTTCTTAGTACACATTTGCTCAGTTTTTCCCTCTAAATAAAACTACACATTTTGGTAGAGTTTCTTTCAATAAAGAAAAGTAATTATGAAATACATATAAAGTAATAATTTAATTATTAAATATTTAATGAACCAGTGATAAATGTTTAATGTTAAATAGATGACAACCATCAACGCCCCTTTCCCGGCAACCTCAAAGTGAAAGGATACAAAATTAGTTAGTTGAGACCAGACCTCTCAGGTGGAAGTACGTAATAGTGATACGCCACGCTATCGTTTGGCAATGCCAGCCAAGAATTCATGAAAATACGAACTAGCTACCTGTAACGATTATCGACTGCCTAAATCGTGGTGAATTAGGAAAATTAGCGCTCCGTGCGAATCTAAAAAGATTGGGTTAAGTCTTCGTATTGCTCGCTCAAGTTGGCCGAAGAGCCGTAGGACGTTTGGAAGGTACTCCACGTATGCTGTGGTCATGAAATACGGTATGCATTGAGTCCTGCTACAAAAAGTCACGAATCTCCACGTAAATACAAGTAAGTGGCAATTTTTCTATTATTAAGGCCTTCCACATTATCAGTCAGCAAAATTCACTAAGGTGAGTCTGCCCTTCAACCCCTATTTTATAACGTAATAATCATTCACTGGGGGAGTTACTACAAACAAGTATCAGTTAGATAATTTCTTTTTATTACGTGAACTCTTTCAATTTGGGAACTAAAGATAAATAGTTAATTTAGTTAAATATCATAATTCTGGACTCCTTTCACAAAAGGAGTCAATATTTTGATATTAATTAAGGTCGCTTTTAAATAATCAAATTTGGGGATCAATATCTCGGGTACAGTTTTAATTAGTAAGTAATTGTTCATCCGAATGTGTCCTTATTGCCTGTATAAATTATGTTATTTTCATTATACCAATTTAGTTAAAAACAGGTGATTTTATTATTTCAGGATTCTACGTAATTTTAGCAATAAAACGTAACAGTACCTTTCTTACAGGAAAATATTAGACCTAACTAGGGAAAAACATTTACAAACTGTAAGTCTAACCGAACTACATTAGCGGAGCTTCTCCGGTGGCATACGGTAAATAATTATTTCGTAAGTATCTCAGAGTAAGAGCATCGCATTTACAGTTGAAATTAGATTCCTTATCACTTAATTTCCTCTAGACCCTTCGTAAAGACAGCCAGATAAGGTGGCGCCCAAAAATAACGTCTTTTCCCTCGATTTTTGACTGTCATAAGCCGTCCTGAATTTTTAGCCCAATTATTACGAACAAACACTGTAAAAACCCCCTGCGCTTCATTGTGGCTGCCGGAGCTACGAACTAATTTAGAGTAAACGGCACTTTTAACAGTCTTTAGATGCCCAAAGAGCTATTCGGCCTGTTATAAGTGATCAATCTCAGTTTGATCATTATCTGCAACTATAAATAATCGGTTACGTAGATCACAACGGTTAATTTATTACCATTCCTTTTTCGAATAAATAGACAAGGATCAGCTGAACTTGATTTCAGGCCTTGCTCGTTCATAAAAGTAGCAAACCTTCAGTTCCTGTATCTTGGAACCTGCTTAACTGCTTAAGATCATATAGGCTTCGGTGAAGTTTACATACTTAATTACTATCACCATCGAATTCTTCTGGTTGATGCATGTATACTTCCTCCTTAAATGCATTGCGTTTTTATTAGATACATATGAAATTTCTTGGTATGTAATGTAAATCCGTATTTTAAAATAACAAGTAAGCGTAGTAATAATTCTCGGTACGTTGTTTTTTGTAAAATTAAAATTTTGTTAAACTGCTTCTAAAATAGTTTATTTCTAAACAGTTGAATGCGTAAGGAACTCGCATTTTTTCGAATAAGGAGATTTCTTATTTAGTTAAGAATTTTTAATACGCTTCTACAGTTATTTTAAGTTAATAACAAACCGTTATAAAATAATGTTTAATCACAGCTGTAACAAACTGACGAAGCATTCGTTATCTGATACCTTGAAAAACAAAATCAGCTGCAAGAATAACTGACAAATCTAATCGTTTGAGATTTTAAATGGGTTTTCAATGAGTTTAAGCCCCTTTGTTGAAAAAGTGAGCATTTTGAATCGAAAATATTGTTTTGGGCTGTGTTTACAGTTTACCTTTTACTTATGTTTTTCCGAAGTTATATAGTTACACCCTGTATAAAAGATGTTAGCAAATCTTATTTTCCTTGTACTTTATTTCGGAACATAAATTGTTATCAAGTTAATATTCGATGTTATAGCACAGAATATATAGAACTTGATTTGTTTGTTCTTTTTTGGAATGGTTTCATTGGGATTTAGTCTGCATTCCCTTTAAATTCGTTTAGAGAAATGGCACAAAATTGAAAACAGGTAGGTAGGCAACAACACATATTCATACTTCAAACGTTCGTTTAATATGTTGAATAAAAGTTTTTAAATGTGAACGCAACACGACATATTTAATGAATGGTTCTAGAGATACTGTACCTGGTAAATATACGTTTAGTCGTCAACATTCAATCAAACTGAAAATGTGATACCTAGATTTCAAATTCAAATGTAAATTAATATTAATGTTATTCGATGTATACCACACTAAGAATACAAGTAATGTATGAATGTCCTTTAAATTAGTCTTTTACTATCTTTCTTTATTTTTGCAAGCCTTGTTCGACCATCGCTTCTGGAGTTTTATGTATTCTATGGTTTCTTATGCGACAGAGAATTAAAAGCACTTTCGATAGCAACAATTATGCATATACGTAATAAATAATAAAATTCCAAATACACAAATTGTTAAAATACCTAACCTAAATTTAATCTAATCCTCATAATAGTAATTTTGCGCATTTTGTTTGGGCACTTTTCATATTAAATTGTAGAATTTATATAACACGTCTCTCAAAAATATCATTTACAAATATCGATTAAGATTTGTGAACAATTGCGTTTGCACTGCCAATAAATTCTGTATGAATTTATGTGATCGTAAGTAAGTAAACAAAGGGCAAATTGCGACCGAAAGTATGTAAAAAATTTGCCACATCAAGCGTTTTCGAATAAACCACAATTCAAAATGATGTGCTAACTTCATGCTTCATTGAAAGCACTAACGAAATTTTTTCATCCAATCGTTAGTGCTTCTTAGTGCCTCATTTAAAAAATTTTCCACACCAAGCGTTTTCGAAAAAACAACAATTCAAAATGGTGTGTTAACTTCACGCTTCGTTGAAAGCACTAACGAAATTTTTTCAGCCAATCGTTAGTGCTTTTTAGCGCCCCATTAAAAAAAATTGCCACACCAAGCGTTTTCGAAAAATCAACAATTTAAAATGGCGTGCTAACTTCACGCTTCGTTGTAAGCAGTAACAAAATTTTTTCAATCAATCGTTAGTGCTTCTTAGTGCCTCATTAGAAAAAGTATACTGTAACAAAAATTAGAAACAGTAAATGGAAGGTTCTAGAATCATCTAGAAGTTTTCTTTGTAATAAAATAGTTGATGTAATGGCAATGACTCATTGCGGTAACCGATACCTGTAAATTAGTTAGCTCAGTAATGAGTCATAGCACTACAAATTATTACATCATTATTATGAGTAATATTCTCGAATATTCTATTTCTATTGTTTCTAGAATTTATCTTTCCCATATAAGCAGCGGATTGCGTTTTCTTAGTTTTACTTTTTATTAGAACCTTGCACTGTTCATTACTGATACATTTTCTAATCCAAAGTAGTCTGCGCTTTGTTCACATTCTTGTTGGTCCAGTTCTGCATTTCCCCAGCGTTTGGGGTTAACCGATTCATGTGAACCATCCTAAGTTTTATTTTGAGAAATTTTATTATTCGGTATATTACATCATTGATACTTTTTATATTTATACGGACCTTCCCAACATCTTTGCAATTTGGAAGATATACCACGCCGTCGTTGGAGCTAGTACAACCAAACCAGATCACCGGATTAAAATTCTCCCGCTTTTGAACTTGCATCGAAGAGGAGTTTCATTCAATCACTGCCAATCTGGATATTATTGCGAACTCTGTCATGAATTAAATGTAGTTTCCTTCCACGACTTTCGGAATATTTATCTCCAGCAATCGCCTCTTCCCCAGAGCTGTTACCAAACACCGAATCACACGGTAGGCTACTTTCACGCTCAAACAAGACTAGCTAAATTCTATCCTATTGTCTCGTTTACAGTTGACATCAAAAACCAATCTCTTTGGTGCTATGTGACAACTTTTGATAAATATTTTCCCGACGTTCGATCCATGCGTTTCACCTTTTTGTCTGACTAGAATAAAGAGCAGTCGTTCTGGTTTTTCATATTTGCAACAGCAGGAAGAAACTTTGGAATAAGGCTGACTCAAAATTTTTCCTTTGGTCTGAATGCAATTCCAATGGCATTTCGAAACGGCTAAACGGTTCTTTCACCAAGGTCTCGCTCATTGTAACTGCTGCTTGATTTGGTAGACCGCATTCTTCAATTCATATATAAAATAGTCCACCGCAACTAGCATGTATTTATTCCGACTTCTGTTTCCAGAAATTGCTATTCAATTGCTACTCTTTCAAATAGGCTACCCACATTATATTATCTCATCGATGATTTCCTGGTGCTTTGTATTATCAGCGGGACTGCCCATAAACTCTTGACAATTTTTTTGCGAATAACCCCATTTACCGCACATCCACACCGTGGTTTACGTCCATTTGGTTTTTGCATCTTAATTAATCTGAAAAACACCTCGTCTAAACTCTTAACATCATCATTGATATTTCAACCATACGTACGCGAGCGTGGTTCTTCGATGCTTGTTTGACCGCTTCAAATTCCAGGCATGAGCTAATCTAAGTGCCTGTTGCATTTCGGAATCGCAATGGCCTTCCATAAATGTTTACATTCCATTTGTTAAATAAAACTTTCTGAAGCTGTCGGGCATGTTAATCTCATAAGCCATGCGATTTCAGTTTCGAATTCCTGTAGATTCTCTCCAATTTTCTGCGCTCAATTCCTTAACTGGGCACAGTAGACCTGCTGTACATGTTTATTTCCATATCGCATTTACGACCTTGAAATGAGGCAATCGAAAATATTCTGCATACCCTCTGGTATGGTTTGGGGAATGTCTAAATCATTCCCACGTGAAGTCGCTATTAAAACAGTTGCGTTTACTTCAAAGGTTAATCTATTCGATGTTGCAGCTGCCATGAACAGTTTATGGTAATTAGCACAAGATATATTTGCGTCACACTTGGGTGATTTCACGTGTCTTCTAGTGCAAAAGCATGTCGTTTTCAACAACAGATAAGTGATCAACCTTCTGTACATCCACTTCGGTTTATTCCTCACGTTTCCTGCTTTGACTTGCTTATATCTTTGTTGGTCGTGAACAGAATTAACTTCTTATGCAGTTCGTCGCACTTTTTTACTTCTTCGTATTCGTTGACATTTCATCCAATTTTTCGATTTCATCTTTTGCTTTATTTGTCAGATCGTCTAATAATTTAAATTCTTCTTTTAATGCATTTTGACTCGATTTAACTGACAACATTCCTTCTTGTAACTTATTTGTGATTTCTGCTTATAATTTATTTTAACTGGATTTGGTTTCTTCTTGTAATCTATTTTGATTTGCATTAACCGATCACATTTCTTCTTACAATTTAGCCCGACTTAATTAGAATCTTTTATTTAATGCATTTTGACCTAATTTAATTTCATCTTATAATTTATTTTGATTTACATTTATCGTTCCCATTTCTTCTTGTAATTTGCTTTGATTGGATTTCAATTCATCGTGCGTCTTTTGTGACATTTCTATCAGCGACCCCATATTTCTATCGGCACTTATTGTCACCAGTATATATAAAACAATTAACACTGGCCTTTAATTTATTACTAGCCCGTGAGTTCACACTTTTAATTTCAAATTGCACTTCTGACACCAATGTAACGCAACTAGTTAATTGTTTTAAAAGCCCTTTTTACCGTCATTAACTTAAGATTATTTATTTACACGTGTTCAGCTTAATATAGAAGACTGAGCATGTATCCTCACTTTCTCAAACGAAAGTTTTAGTATATAGTAAAGATTTTATTAATTTGTCCAGTAGGGGAACATTTATAAAATTAAATACATAAACATAAAAAGTATCTGAAAAATTTTAATTACGTCTTATAAATCAAAATGTAAAAATGTACTTGTGTACCCCAATGGAATTCTCATAAATTGGAGAAAATAACATTGCAGTATTTTCCAAAGAACCAACGATATATAGGACTGTGGAATGCCGCGTTAAGAATTGGTAAACCAATTATGAAGTATATGAAAATTTATAGTTTATATTTCAAGGAAAATGACTTTAGTCCACGTAAGTAATCAAAAAGTATTTGTTTAAAAAATCTATACTTTTTAATTAATATAAGCATTTATTAAAGACATAATGAATATTCCTACCTATTTGCATGTAATAAAACAGCTATTACATGTATTTGCAAAAGCTAACAGTGCCTGCTTTACATGTACAGTTGCATTTCCAATCATTAATTACAACAACGTATCCAGCATTAAACACAGCTTCACCTTCTTTTAGAGGTTTGGAAGTACTTTCTAATTAACAAAAATATCATTATACCAGGTGATTCAGTGAAACGGCACGATTTGGCAACGCTGCTGGCGATAAAATAGAGGAGCCGCGGGTTTGCGACGTAAACGTTGTGAATCTAGA
>JAHWXV010803997.1:0-12918 GCA_024586415.1 Phrixothrix hirtus
AAATTATTTTTGCTTTAAATGAGCTCAAAATTTAATTATAAATCTCTTAGTACATGTATAAAGGAAATTATAAATGGATGAATTATTTATGCTTTTAAATGAAATTTAGAGTTTACAATTTAGGTGTATAGGAAAGTCACTAATGTCAATAAATTTAAATTAAATTTAAAATGTGTAAGAGAAAGTCATGTGTTGTCTCACACCAGATTTTTAACCAAGAAATGGAAGTATTCAGGACCTAAGGAAGACTATAAGAATTTAAGCGTTTATTGCAATAAAGCACAATTCGTAACTATTATAAAGTAAAGGAACAAAGGTCTATCAAAATAATGTAAATTATTAGAAAAGCAAGTTCATTTAATAATTAAAATAATTCTTTTAAAAGGTGGTTTTCGTCATAACAATAGCTCTGATAAGCCAATATATTAATTATGAAGATTTTGGGGCAGGTCCTATGTGGCAAACCCGAGATATAATATAAGTAAGTCTTTTGAACTTCATACCAATATCTGCAAGTCTACAAATCTAAATTTTACATTCGAGATTTATGATCATCGTATAATACAGTGTTGCCAAGTTTCGGGCCAACCAAGATCACATAACCATATTCATGACTTTTGGAGTATATATCGCGAGCGGTGTATATGAATAGCGCCTCTACAGTGGGTCTTAATGAACTAAGTCGTATATAAGCAATATATTAATGGTAGTTCGGTCAGCCCAAACAAAAATGCGTAAAAATGTGGGATGTGCCATTCTTTATTGAATTTTACTGATATACGGTGCTATACATTCGTCAGCCCAGAATCGGGACAACCAGTGTTCGATCGGACTAACCCGCGATCTGTGTCCATATTCAACGGGCCGCCCAATGACAATATATATATATATATATACATATATACACGATATTTCCGAATAAATGACAAATGTTGCAAGAATTTTAGATACGCTTACAAGTGGCCCGAGGATTTTCTTAGGTGGTTTATTCGCATAAATAAATATATAGTAGCTAAGGGGAGTTACTGCAAAATTTTAAAATAGAAAGTAAGTTTAACAAACTGCTAGTTTCCGAGTATCTTGATAGTTACAGCATGACCCTCGTACATGGTAACGTTTATGGTCTACCTTGTTTCTTGTATGCACTACTGCTCCGTACGACTGCTTAGGGGCATCGTAGAATAAATTTATTACTAGCGCCTGAACTAAAGCATGTCTTATCCATTTCAATATTCTTGTTTTCTATGTCCCTTTTGCAATTCCTCTCATTTTGCTTCTATTGCTTTGGTATCTTTTCATCCCATCCTATGTTTGAGGATCATATTTCCTGTACTGTTAATTTTGCTACGATAAGGATCAGTGCTAGTCATCATGGGGGTCGAGTATATTTTCTGTATTTCACAGGATTATATTTTTCATTATTTGCTGTTTATTGGCAGGTTTACTTTGTATTTGAAGAAGTTTTTTTTGTGGATTTCAGTATATTTCTAACGTCTTCTTGGTGTTGTCCTGGGTGTGTTTTATTTTTGTAGTATTATGGTCTCTTAGTTGCTCTAGGATGTTTTGTCTATTTTCTTATTGTGAAGTCGCCTTATCTTAGAAGTTCCCTTATGCTCTTAATACGTTTGACATCTTCTTCTTCCGTATTTGTGCCAGATAATAAATCGACTGCGTAAAAATCTTCTACTATTAATTTTGCAACTTCTAGATGTTACTTTCCTTCCTCCCTTGCCAATGCTTGTAGCGTTTTTATTGACAGGAATGGTATTGCTGTTGTGCCATAATTTACTGTAGTTAATCGATATTTTATCATTCCTCTTTTGGCACTTTTACCGTGTACCCTATTCTTACACGAATTGGTTGTATTGTTTTTCGTACTTATTGTTTTTGTGAACGACTTTTCTATTTGCACTTACCTTGCCATGGCTCGCGGTCGTAGTGAATTTAGGTTCGGTTGTTGTTTGAATCGTATCCTCACTACGAATGTTACATCCTTCTTTCTTTCCATTGTTGCTTCAAAATGGTTTTCGCATTGCTTTTCTTATGGTGCCTTTTCCTTTTCTTGTGGTACATCTTCAATTTCCCAGAATTTTTGGAGATATAGTGTTTGTACTAACATACTTCCACTTTTAGTTTAGAATTTGGGATTGTGCCTGAAATCAGCCGTCTCATTTCTGTTGCTTGGACTAGCAGCCCTTTCTTTATTTACCGGATTCCATTTTATAATATTATTGAATAATCTTCGATACCTAGTATGATATCTATTTCCCGGGTTTGTTGTAAGTTGGATCTGTCAATATCATATACTTCTATTAGTTTCTATGCTCTTCTGGTATTAGCTATAATAGCATTGATTGTGTCTGTGCTTCCAACTCCATCCCGAATTTGCTTAGGGATTTTGGTTTAGTGCGATTTCTATCTTTGTACCTTTCCGGTTTCCGATATTACACCTATTTTGACCTTCGCTCTTGATAGGTTTAATAAGTCTGATGCTTCTTCTGTTATAAATCTTGCTTTAAACCCGATATCTATCAGCGATCTTATGTATTATTTACCTCCTTGAAGTGTGCCTGCTTTGATTAGGGTGGTTGTCAGTAGGGTTTGTGGTTTCCCTGATGACTATTGCTGTATTTTAGTATTCGTGGAACTTACCTTTTGTGTCGCAGCCTAACTTCCATTTTTGTTGGACCTCGCAGCTCCTGATGCCCGTAACTAGTGGTGTGTCTTCCTTCTCTTGGAAATGTTACATACAGTAGGACGTGGTGGCTTCTCCCGCACAGGTGGCACTGGTTTGTTTTTGCAAATTTATATTTTCTGTCTCGGCTTAGGTAATTTTAGTGAAATTTTATATACCTATTGCTTTTTTCGCTTGTTAGCGTTTTACATTTTTGGCATCCACTTATGTGTTGTAATTTGCAGTATATGCACTTTTCTATATTTGTTGTCACTTTTAGCGCCTGAAACTTTCGTTTTAGGAATCTCGGGTTGTCTTCTAGTTGCGAATTATCTTGAGGATTTGTTAATGACTGCTTGTATATTCTTTCGGTGTCTGAGTGCCATTTTCTGGCTATGATATAATTTATCATTTCTATAGCACTATTGCACAATAGTGTTGTCTATTTGTTTCAGTTGTACAATATTGTCTTTTGTCATTGTACGCAGATTTGTTATCTTGTCTATGCAAAATTATAGTGTGCTTCTATTGTATGAGGATGCAGTAGTAGTTTTTGTGGTTCCCTTCGTTTATACGTCTTAAGGTATTGTATTTTTTGATTCTTCGCAATCCTTTATTTTCATGTATAACTTTTTTAAACAAGTCGTAGAATCTTCGTCCACTCCTTGTAATTTCTTTAGAATTTCGGTATTTTTACGGATTCTCGTACTGTGATATCCGTGCTTCTCGCTTTATTCTGTACTTGTGCAATTACCCTTTCTATTTCGCCTTCCTGATGCTGACTTCCTGTTCTATTTCTTTATTTTCGTTTTCACGTTGTATCTGATGGTTTAGAGTACATTTTGTCTATGTGCCTCTTAAGCACATATTGCTTTCTTCTGCACCTTTGATTAATTCTTCTTTGATTTATTTAACCTTCTGCTGACTTCTGTAGAAGTGGATTTTTATCCCGCTTCGCCTTGAATTATTTGTCTCTGTATCTTCATATTTCTATGTGCTCTCCTCCTTGAATAAAATAAGATTCAAGATTCCCTGACTAACCTAACCTTTCCATTAGTTCGTGATTCTTGTTAAATTGATTCCAATGGATTGGTTTTCTCATGCATCTTTCCTTTTTAGCATTCCTTAGGAGTTTATGGATCGCGTTTTCCAATTGGTTCTGTTCGCTAACGAGAGCGCCCATGCAGGTATTTGTTTAATTCTTCGGAATTTCTTTTATTTCTTGCGGGCTGCCTTTTTGGAATATTTTTTCTTATTAAAATTTTTCTTTCTTCAGTGGACTATATTTCGTTCATCTTTCACTGTTATTTACTCAGAAACTGCTAAATTGTACAGTTAGTCTCAAATGCCGAAAATTGTAGAATTTGAAACCTTAAAGCGTCGCAAAATCGACAACACATGAATGTTTGCTAGAGGGATCACGTTGATGTGCGTAATTAAAACAGAATTAGTAAATAGAGACGGGAATAGTCTCAGCCACCCTATATTTTAGATTTGGGAACTCATCTCCTGAGCCTTAGTTAACGCTCCCCAAAGCCACACTCAGTCTCAGGCGTCAGGGTTGTATAAGACTTTGACTTTAGGGGTGGATGTACAGAACAGTAGCGATAAACTTCATATTCGAGGATCTTCTATTTCTACTTAATCTACAGAATATATACATTTTACAATTATGATGTATAATGACGTTTTACGTGGACTTTTACTTGGTGGAATTTAGATTCGGCATTATTGCTTATTGCAATTTTTTACGCTAATAACTTAACATACTATTTCCTATTTACAGTTAATTCTAAATTAGCATTTCTTTATCTTAACTAATTGCGTACATAATTAAATTTTACTTCTATATACCTTAATTCTTAATTAAGTGATGTTATCTTGCTTCAGTTACCTACGTGAGTTTAAGTTTACGTAATTTGGGTGGACTTTAACTGTTGAATGCTGGCTTGAATGTTGTGACACATATTGTTCCTTTTTTAAACCATCATGTGTAAGTTTCCACATTTCAGCGAGTGCTTTATTATATAAACTCACTGGCAATCCTTCACCGCCGTTCTATTTCATGTTCCCCTTTTAAATTACTTAGTTTCTAGGCTTAAATATTACAATTGATTAATATGTTTTATGTCCCTATTGTCTTATGTCTAAGATGATTCTGTTACGATCTACGTTCTTCATGCATAACAAGCCAACCTGTCATCATTTCATTTATTTGGTAACGCTATTCTTTGTTTATTTCTGCACAGTTTCGTATTCTCTTAAAAATCTACCCTTTTGATTAATCTATAATTTCAATATTTATATTTTGACAGCCTTATTTGCATTATTTTTTTCTTGCTTTCAACTTAAGTAATTACAGATTTTAATAATATTTAATTCTAGTTAGTCTTATAAATTTAATTTTAATAACTTCTACTAATAATAACCAGTTTATTTCTCATATTTACTGTATTTTATTAATTTGTTATTATTTATTAGTCTTGAATTGCACTTTGTTTAAAATATTGAACTTTCTTTTCGGTTTAATCATTTATTTATTGTACTATACGTATTAAATTTTACTTGATTGGTCGCTGCCGCATTATAATTCCACAACGATCTTATAAGGTATTAATTTGAACATATTTTCGTTGCTCCAAACGGAAAATCACAAAGACTAATTTTTATAACTTTATTACAGATTCTCCTGGTAATTCAAAACTACACTTCCAATATTTGCAATGCACTGTATATTACCAATATATTTTGCATAACAAATGTATGAGTGGAATGAGAGAAAAAGGAACCTGGAAATACTCGCTACAAGTGTCTATTAAATTTGTAGGATTATCTTCTCACGTCTTCCTTACCTGGTAATTTCCTAAAAGCAGTTTATGATTATTTGTTAGTGTACTACTAGATACAATAATTACGTTGCAAGAAAAAACAATAAACAAATCAAAATCACGCTATTAGTAGGTTGTGGTTGCATTTATCAACACGAAGATCATACCGAACTATTATAACCCGAGTACGAAAATTCGGATATTATACAAGTTATTAGAAAAATTTAATCAAGTACGCTTGTGGGTTGCTAACTATATACATCAAATTTCTATATTTAAAGAGGTTTCTCAATAAAAAATGTGCTACGAACAAAAATGTTGATTGATTACAACACATAAAAACCAAGTATGAGACAACACACGACTTTCTCTTACGTACATGTTCTCAAATAATTAATATATTATTTACGTTTATTTTGAAAAGGATAATTATAACGGCCACCGATCCAAGTTGCTGGACACGTAAAACCCTGCTTAACTCCCGAGATTTTGTCTGATAACTCGCTTAAACGCATTTTTTCAAGAAAACCTCTAAGTTAACCTGAAAGGTTGTTAAGGACGTAAGAACCGTAGCAAGTTTCAAAAAATTGTTAAAACCGTTTTCGGGAAAATCGCAAAAAACTTAAAAATCGAAGGAATAAAGTGGCACTTCCGGTCATTCAATTTTAACTAAATTCTTGCTTTTTCATGTACAGAAGATATAAAACAAAAATATAGTTTTTGATTTGCATAAGATTACTTTTTGAGATACGTTGTTCACAACCAATACCCCAAGTACTTCCGGTTACTCGATTTTCAAAAATTTATTAGAGAAACTCCTTGCTTAATATAAAACTGAATTAAGTAGCTAAGAAATAGACTAAGTTTAAAAAAATCGTTACAGCCGATTTCAAGAAAAGTGTGAAAATTAAGAATTCGGAAAGTATCTAAAAATGACAGAAATAAAGTGGTACTTCCGGTTATTCGATTTTAACCAAATTTCTAATTTTGCATACAAAGGCGATTATGACCTCAAATATAAATTTTCATTTAGTTAGGACTAATAGTTTCATAGTTATTGCATTCTGAGTTAACAGTGAAAGTACTTCCGGTTACTTGATTTATAGAACATTTTCTGAGTAATTGCCTACATTATATGAAAGGGTTTTTAATGCTTAAGAAATATAATAAATCGTTATAGCCGATTTCGCGAACATCTCGGGAAACAAAAATTCGGAAAATATATTCAAATGACAAAAATAAGGCGGTACTTCCGATTATAAGGTTTTAACTAAATTCTCGATTTAGCACATTAAGGTGATTGTGACCTTAAATATAAATTTTCATTTAGCTAGGGTTTTTGATTTCATAGTTATTTTATTTAGACTTAACGCCTAGATTATATGAAAGGGTATTAAATTTCTAAGAAATATAGTAATTTTTAAAAAAATTGTTAGAGCCGATTTCGAAATACTCTCCAAAACCACAAAATGACAAGAGTAAAGTGGCACTTCCGGTTTTCCTATTTAATTGAAATTGTTGCGGTCGCATGCAACGATAGATAGAAACTCAAATATAAAATTTTGTTTTTGTAGAACTTTTGGTTTTTGAGTTATCATGTTCACAGGCAGACACACACACACACACACGGGCGCGCACGCATGCATGCACGCACGTGCATACAAAAATAAAATACCTAAACTTTCCCCAAAGCATCCGCCTTTTCTTCTCTCGTCCCCTTGTGCTAGCTAATTAAACTTAGATCCCCAGGCTAGCCTTAAGCTTGCCGTTAACTAAAAATTCGAAACTCTAAAGCTAGCTCCCCCGAAAGAAATAAAATGCCTAAACTTTACCCAAAGCACGCACGCACGGAAGCACGAGCGCAGGCACGCAGGTGCGCACGCACTCACGCACGCACGCACACACTAACACACAGACCAATTTTCAAAAACATGATTTTCGTACTCCGGGACCCGAAAATGTGTATTTCCACTAAAATTTCGTCATCGAAAATTTAGGTCAAAAACAATACTTTCTCTTTTACCTATATTTCATATAGGGCAAGAGAACGTAAAAAAGATTCTTATCCTGATTATAGTAAATGAGCTGGCTTGTTTAAGGTAAAGGTAATTGGGATTTGTATATAGGAATCATTAAAGTAGTGCGATGGATAGTTAAATAGAAATGTATAGGTCTTTTTAGAAATTCCGATTCTTGGGTTGCATTACCCGGAGCTTAGAAAATCAATAGAAAATATGTGCAAACCTTATTTAATGACTTTTACATATAGCTAAAAAATTATTAGTAATTATATAGACTCATTTCATCTGTATAGTTTTCCCGAAAATATAGCAGATATATATATACTAAAGGACTACTTGTACATTATGTTATCATAAAGTAAACATTAATTCACAATTTCAGAAAATCGACAAATTCTAATCATTATATTAAAATAATGGAGTTCAAAGAAATGCTTTTTATATCGATATTCCCTTTCAAGGAATTCGAGCAAAAATAAAGCAAGACATTAAGGGAAATCAAATACTACTTTTATTCGGGCTAGGCGGAGAAAAACAAATAAATTGTTTGGTTATTTATATTTTCTGGTAAACGTAATATAATGGAATTGAATGAAAGAAATATTATTATGCTATTCAAATGTGGTATATAAAATACCAGTACAAATATAAAAATTTTATAATTTTTAAAGTCAAACTTGAAAATGAATTGAAAACTTCGAGAATTTCTGTTATAAACGTTTTATTGAATAGTATAGACGTATGGTTCTTTTTTATTTTAACCGAAAATTAAGTGATGTTTTGTAATAATTATACAAATGCATTCTTATAATCCTTAATCGCATTTTAATTTTGCTACTGTCGTTGAAAAAGCGAAATATCAAAATTTATATGCAATTTATTTCTGAAATCAGATTTTATCTATATATGATAGCAGAACTAAAATACTGCAAATTTTTGTTCTGAAATTTAATGCATTTAAAATAATATATTTTTAATGGTGAATCTTTTTAGAAGGTTAACTAAGTTACAGGGATATTGAGTTATATAATCACCTATTATTAACAACGAAATCGAATTTAAAAATAAATGTTAGTAAACCAACTGAAAGCTATTAATGAATTTGTAACATCAATAACAAAGTGCTTTTGTTGAAAATAATTGATAAAATTTAGAATATGAAAACCACTAAGGTTACGATTAATCAATGACGGTGTCACTCGCAAATATTTGGTAATATGTAATAACATTTAATCAAAACAACACCATTTAAAACACTGAAGTTACAAATCCGCAGGGATAGTAAAAAAAATCAAACCGGAAACAATAACTGGCTAACTTAATTATACATCGTAATATAAATTAAACATTTTGTTAACCAAATATTGGTTGTTAGTAAGTAGAAACTAATTACATTCACAGTGAATAAAATTAAAATATTTAATTTACATAGATCTTTAACTATTTAAGTAAAGTTAGTGAAAACAAAGACATTTTGATCAGTTGAGATGATTAGTTCTTTAAAACTGCTTTTAAGACAAATTATTACCACTCATGGTGTATTAGTCAATCTTTAAATTAGACAAAAAGGAATTTAGAACTTATTTTGTAAATTAATTTGAACGACATGGGAAAAAGAAATTTTAATATGCATACGTTTCATCAAAAACTTTTCGCGCACGTATTATATAGCATCAATTGCATTTGATGATTTGATTTATCTTTACCATTTTCATCCTCGTTATAGATTTAATTGAACTATCATATAATATTCAGGAAGAAAGGATCCTGGATCATCCCACATAAGTTCTAGTATACTAAGTTCAAATAGACCAAAGTAATTTAAATATAAACAAGTGAAATATTTCATTTAATTAAATAAATTTCAAATAGTATTAAATATACTAAGGCGAACATTTGAACACCACGGGAAAACTGAAATCACTATGTGTCGTGCCTAAAACAGGAACTATAATAGGCAAACCCTAGATTTGCTACGCTCAGCTAAATTCTAGTTACCTGAAATTCTTATAATAAAAATCAAAAGATTTAAAAGAAATTGGAGAACTAAACCAAACAAATTACATAAGATTTAAATAACGCTATAAAAAAATATCAAAATAAAATATCTGAGAATAATACTTATACATTGTAATTGAAAGTGTATTAAAATTTAAATTGTATGAAATAAATTATTTCGTTGCCTTCAACAATTAATCCAAATGAATTAAGCAATAAAATATTTGGTTGCATTTTAGAACGTAACAAATCACATTTATTCCTAATTAAAGCGGTTGGAATTCGCTAGCCAAAGAAGGAATCAATCTTTACTATTCAGTTTCACTATTTATGTTGTGTTTGTGCGATCATATTTTACATAAGTGCTTTATATGAGGAAAATTAAACAAAATATTACCAATCCGTTCATGAAATTATACAGGAGCGGAGAAATCGGTGATAAAACCAGTTGATTATGTTAATTACAGCTACACCTTTCATTACCTAAGCTGTAACGTGCTAGCTAAATTGATTTCTAACTGATACATTTTCAAAATGGCTGTTATAATCAATAAAAAATTAAAATAACAAAATATCATAATTTTAAAAAATAAACGAGTATAGGTTGAAAACTAAATGATCACACTAAATGAACAGCAAATACTTTTTAGCAAGAACAATGAAAACTTTTTATACTATTTTTAATTGTGTAGTTTTTGAAATACGTGCAATTCAGTCTTTGAGGTCAATTTTGCAGAGTAATTGCATCAATAAAACATGACATATACGAGTACGACCTATTAATGTCAAAGCAAATGTAAGTGATTTAAAATCAATTTTATTACTAATAAAAACTTTTAATCATAACTTTGACTTTGAAATATTGGAAATTTTAAAAATTTACTATATATATGGGCCCGCAACTGACAAATTTAGAAAATACGCTATTTTAGTCCTAACCCACTGATTAAGGTAACCTTTATCCAGCGCAAAAATTGCCTAAGTAATATTTTGGTATAATAGAGGTGTTGTAACCTACCCATATGTCTGCCGTATTGTAAAAATAGGACTTTACTTGGGCCATACTTGCCTTAACCACTCACCATGGCGAAAAGTGATGGACGATCCAACGACCAAGATTATGAACTATTCGTCGGAGGTCCAAGGTAATAAAGAATTTAAAATTAATTATTTCCCGGTATAGTTGATTACAACCTCCAACAAAGTCAAAAGAGATTAGTTGCGGCATAAGCATGGATTTCGAGAGTTAGGCATACTATTTTAATATGTTTGAGGAATAGGTGACACTGTTATTTTAGTACTTTACTTTTATATAAAAAAGTGACTTTAACTTACAGCATATTTCACTGTTTTAGATGAAGTCAACATATTGGTAGAAACAAAAGGATTACAAAATCAAATGAACTCGTGTTCTAGAAAAAGGATTCGAATAACACAAAAGAAATGTACGAAAATTAAAAATGATGAGGGGGAGGAATATATAACTACAAAGGGAATAATGATGCCTGCAAAAATATTGGAGCCGGGAAAAAATACGTGGGTGCAGCAATAGGTGCAACGAAGAAATTGCAGCGGAAATAAGGATACATATTCACAAACTTTATATTATATTATATTATATTATATTATATTGTATTGTATTGTATTGTATTGTATTGTATTGTATTGTATTGTATTGTATTGCATTGCATTGCATTGCATTGCATTGCATTGCATTGCATTGCGTTGCATTGCATTGCATTGCATTGCATTGCGTTGCATTGCATTGCATTGCATTGCATTGCATTGCATTGCAAAATATCTGAGTCCCAACTTAGGAACTGCATAAAGAAATGTGTAAGAACGAGTTGATTGTTCCCTTGTCGTCCTTTGTTTATAGAAATCTATTTAATTCAAAATTTAATCAATATTTTTATCGTCCTCAAACAGATACCAGCGAAAAGTATGGCAAATACAATGTTGGTCTACAGGCTACCCAAATCGCGGAAGCAGAAAGAACTTTTATTGTTACTGAAAGAGAGCTCCATCAAAGAACGGCTGAAGCTGTAATGGATCATCTGAAAAAGACAAAAATTGGCAAAAATTATCAAACATGGTATGTTCTCACTTTTGATTTAGAGAAAACACTACCGACACCTGTATTAAAAATGGGTATTGCTTATTGTAAACCTCAGATGTGGATGTACAATTTTGATGTTCATGATGAAATCTCTAGCAAGGTATTCATGTACTTGTGGGCTGAAAACCAAGCCTCTTGAGGTACCAAATTAAATGCTTCTTGCCTATAACAACATATAAAGAAAAATTTGCCCAACCCTGTAACATACCTTACTCTTTACAGTGATGCCCGTGGAGGCCAAAATTGTAATATTAAGATGGCATTAATGTTAATAGATTATCTGCAAAAGTCATAAACTTTGAAAGTAATGGCTCAAAGATTTTTCTTAAAATGTTCACACCTTCACCTCATATCATCTCGATTTTCCCATTGTTGAAAAACCAAAAAAGTTCAATAATCATATTTTTGTACTTGATGATTGGATGGACATGATAAAAAATTTAAATAAGACAAAACCATGTTTGATGTATATCAAATGCAGAAAGACAAATTTTTCAGTAGCAACGATTTTGAAAATTTTATAATTAACAGAAGAACATTTGTAGATGGAACAAATGTGAAATGGTTAAAAACATAATGGAGTAGATGAGAGAAAGATAAACCACTTATATTAAAAATGGAAGCAAATTACATTACTGAAGCTCATTTTATGAACTAGATCTCTAACCATGAAAGAACTCAATACACCATACCCTAATGGAAAGAATCTTACAGCTGAAAAAATTGACCATTTGTTATTTTTAACACGTTATATTCCGCCAATTTTATGCTGACTTAAATGGAAACCACAATGCAATCGATCGTTTAGAAGATTCTAATACTGATAATGTTCCAAGTGATCTCAGTCACTGAAGTCGTCCTTTCTGTTTTATGTAACAATTTGATATAGAATAACTCTTTATTTGAACTTGTTTAACATTTTATTTTTTTAATATATTTTAGGATTTTGCTTATTAATTTATTGGTATTTGTTTTTTTTGATAAAGCAAATTTGCCTAACAGTTTGTATTTTTACAAAATCGCACAAAAATAAATATACTCATTTTGATTCCTTTGTGTGACTTACCTAAAATAATAAAACTACAAATAGAAAAACTATAACTCTATCCTAGATTTTATATTATTTCGACAACTTTAGTTTAAGTTTTCTCAAAATGCTTGTGACTTAGGCACCTTTTCCACCGAACCCTCCATACATACATATATTCATATGAATATATATATATACATATATATATATATATATATATATATATATATATATATATATATATATAA